>SJYC01105023.1:0-26700 GCA_006408675.1 Madoqua kirkii
AGGAAACCAGCCCTGAATATTATTGGAAGGAGTGATACTGAAGCTGAAACTCCAATACTTGGGCTACCTGATACAAAGAACTGACTCATTTGAAAGACCTTGATGCTGGGAAAGATTGAAGGTGGGAGGAGAAGGGGATGACAGAGGATGAGAAGGCTGGATGGAATCATTGTCTCAAAGGACAGGAGTTTGAGCAAACTCTGGGAGTTGGTGATGGACAGGGAGGTCTGGTGTGCTATAGTCCATGGGATCGCCAAGAGTTGGACATGACTGAGCAACTGAACTGAAATGAACTGAACTGAGGAGGAGGGGTCATTGGAATCTCCAAGCATGAGCATGGATGACAACCTAGACCTTTGACCAGCCTCTGTAGGGGGAGGAGGTGCAGTCTTGTAGGACAACATTGATGCTATCTCCAGGTCAGTGGTGTCAGAACCTAGCCATTTGGTGGCATAGAACCAAAGCAACAATATTTAGACTTTTAACATCACTTGGCATCATTTGGTCTATAGTGACAAAATAACGGCTAGGGAAAAATCTGCTGCCCTAGGAACCAGAAAATATAGAAACTTATATTATAAACTCTTATATAAATATAGAGTCTAGTTCTGGCTTTGCCATTTCTTAGCTAAATTATTTTGGGAAAAATCACTTAGCCTCTTTGCATTTCAATTTTTTCATCTGTAAAGTGAGTATAATATCAATTTTTGTTATACTCATTTTATAGGTAGTTGTAAGAACCAGAGGGGCAATGTTTACAAATATAAAGTATTATCACTATTTTAGTTAAAAGGGAGAATTTCTTTAAGGATTGTATTAAAAACTCTAAATTGACTTTATTTTTATACTTCACTAACTTTGCATTACTAACGGCAAATTTTTCCAAATTATACTTACTATTTTACCTGGAAATTGTTGTTTTTGCCTCTACAGGATTCTAAAGATAAACACAATAGAAGCTTTGCCAGGTGTGACACACTGGCCATCAGTCTAAGATGTTTAGAAACCTTCCTTTGATGATACAGAAAGGACAACTTTCAAACAAACTCTTTAATAAGTGGCCAACAAAATGAAAACGCCCCTTTCCACAAAAGCAACGAGAAGCAAAACCACAAGTAACGTCGCCGCATCTCCCAGGACTACAATCCTTAGGAAGAGAGAAAAGGAAGAGGGGATGTTAATAATGCTTTATGTTCATACAGATTTCCCCCTCCATTGGTTTCCAAGCATTTGGCAAACTTTAACTGACTAATCCTCACATATCCCTTTAAGGTTAAGTAGGCAGCAGGTATTAGCCTTGATTTTCAAATAGAGGAATAAAGATACAAAGAGCTTAAATGCCTCCCTAAAGTCAGAAACAAGGGACCCTGACTCCCATTCCACAGTCCAAACTCCCAGAACTCATTCTGCAGAATCAGTTTGGTCTTTTGATGATCTTTCTGAAGCACAATCCTCAACGATTCATTTTCCCAAAGACAAAAGATACGGTATTTTTGTTTCTCTATAACATTTGCTTTGGCTCAAAGGCAAAGATACATATTTTCAGGCATGACAAACTTTTCTAGAGTTAAGCAAAGCTCAGTGTGGGCAGAAAAGAAGCCTTTTGTGTGTGTGTGTGTTTAATTTCCAAGTAAGACATTGATGTTCTTTTCTGGGGCTGAACACTCTTCGAATCCAACAGTGAGGCAGAGCTTGTGAACAAAACCCTTCCTATTCATTTTCAACTGTAGTATCTTTGCTAAACATTCTTCGGAAAATTCCCAGCTTTGTTGAACACATTACCAAGGCTTCTCTTCAAGCTATCCAGCTGACCCCCATTCATTTAGTATCCTCAACGTTGCCAGGAGAAACAGACTGTCCTCACCAGATTAAAGCTTGCTGTGGGATATAAGAAAATTTTGCATAAAAAACTACTTGATGAGAATTGGAAAAGACTTTAGGTATATAAGCAGGCAGAAAATCTGAGTCAGTAAGAATAGAATTATTTCACCTTAAAGAGACTCACAAAACATTGACCATTTGGAGCCCAGACCTGACGTAGAAAAAATGAAATTTTCATCCAGATTCCATTCAGCGCTGAGACACATCCAGGGCATCCTGCCAGAGGCGTCATCAGAGTACCAAGGCCCTTTGGTTCAAGGCCCTGGTGCTAGTACACACTCTCAAAGAAATAAAAGCCGAAGTTTTCCAGTTGGAAGTGCAGAGGAAGAAAGGAGGGGATTTCTTGGGGAAGGAAGAGAGGGAAAAAGTCAGATTATCAATGAACTTGAAGTCAAATCATGCCCAGTTTCTTGTGTGGGTATAAATGCATTCTGTTAAAAGATAAACTGAGGTATATTAAACATTTTAAGAATTTATTTGAGCATTTGTCCTTAGTAATAGGACAGTGCCAAACCCAAAGAGGTAGGGGGAAAGACTTATATAGGGAAAGAGAAGAAGCAAATAAAGGAAATGATTTGATTGGCTGCACCTTATTTTATTTGTTTATTCAAAAAATTTTGGCCAGTCAGAGGGGCATGTGGGGATCTTAGTTCCTCAACCAAGGATCAAACCTGTGCCTCTTCAGTGGACAGGCAGAGTCTTAACCAATGAACCACAAGAAAGTCCTGATTGATTGTAGCCTAAAGCTGACTTGCTTCTTTGTGACCAATTGTCCTTTGAGTTTTGATTTGGTAACCCCAAGACATTTCCATGCTTAGAACTGGGTTTGCTTACATGGGTGGGGCCATCAGAGCCTCCACAGTCTAAGGGCCTCCTTGTTAACAGTAGGGAGTTAAGAGCTTCCTGGACTTGGCCCCATAAGTCCTGAGTCAAGCTCTGCTATTCACTACCTCTGTGACTTGGGCAAGGTTTGGGGTGTTTATGGACTCCAGTTTCCTCGTGTCAGACAAAGGAACCAGAGGATCGTTAAGGTTATTTCCAATGGTCTCTGAATGGCTAGTAGCTGAACAGCCAACCAGCTCTCCCTTCCTCTCACACTTCTTCCCTCCTGGTCAGCTCTAGGCCTGAGATAAGACCAGGAATCTTTCTAGCTGGGTTGCATTTTAGGGTCCCTTCTTCTTGCCTGCATTGCCCAGTGGCTCATAAGGTAAAAGTGTCTGCCTGGAATGTGGAAGACCCAGATTCAATCCCTGGATCGGGAAGATCCCTTGGAGAAGGAAATGGCACTCACTCCAGTATTGTTGCCTGGAAAATTCCATGGACGGAGGAACCTCGTAGGCTACAGTCCATGGGGTCGCAAAGAGTCAGACACGACTGAGAGATTTCACTTTCACTTTTCATTTCTTCTTGCTGGAGCTGCTCGGAGCTGTCAAGATCCACATCTGAGGAACACGGAGGAAGAACCACTGCGGGAGGAGAAGGACTTCCCGGCTGGCCGCTGACCTTCTCCAGCAGGCCCTTCACACAAAACCTCATTTGCCCTTCATCCCCGAGAGGAAAATGTCTCTCAGATCACTTTACAGATCGGACAACCTATGGCAGAAGAGATGAAAGGACCTGTTGACATCACACAGTCAAGAGAATAGAGTGAGGCCTGGCTGTGCAATTCGAGGGGCTGAGTGCAAAATGAAAACACGGGGGCCCTTGTTAAAAAAATTAAGAGCTTTAAGATGGTGGCCGCAGAGCACTGAGCCAAGTGTGGAGTCTGTCCCCTGACAGCACAGGCCATCAGCCCAGGAGGGCGGCCCAGCCTAGAGTCCAATAGAAGCTTGCCCTCTCAGTGGACTGTCTGCATTGTCTCCATCTGCCCCTCCCAACCCACTCCAGACACTCTTTTTTTTGGATTTTATTTTATTTTATTTTTTAATACTTTATTCTACGTTACAGTACTGTATTGGTTTTGCCATACATTGACATGAATCAGCCACAGGTGTACACGAACTCCCAATGCCGAAGCCCCCTCCCACCTCCCATCCCATATCATCTCTCTGGATCATCCCGTGCACCAGCCTTGGGGGGGAAGGGGTGCACTTCCTCCCCGCCCCCCGATCAGGTGGCAGCTCAGCCCTTGTTGTGTTCTCCTCTCTCCCTCCAGTCTGGCGATGATCTCAGGGTCACAACTCCTGTAGATCTGGCTAAAGGTTCCCTCCTTTCCCCTTAAAGGGCCTCCCCACACCTTATTCCAGCCTTCTCTTCCCTCCCTTGTCACTGTCCACACCTTTGGAAATAGCCCTTTTTTACATAAGAGAGTCATTTCTTTCCTACGGGTACCTGTTGGTTGACTTGCCCAATTCTCCCTTTTTCTTTTTGGGGGCTGCAACCTGCTTTTTCCTGGAAGAAGTATCCTGCCCTCCAGCACCCAGAAGCCATGTGAACCTGGTCAATCAGAGCCCCCCTCCGCTCCCAGACCTCTGAGTCCTGCACAGACCCACAGTGGCCACAGTGACTGCCTCCAGAAGGCATGTCTCTCAGGCCATTTCTGCTGTGATTGGTGGAGGTCGGGAGAAACTCTTTCCCTTCAGGACTCAGAACATTTTTTCTGCGGAGGGCCAAATAGTAAATATTTATAATATTTTAGACTTTGCAGCTCACAGAACATCCTGTCTCATAGCCTTCTTTGTTTGCTATAACTCTTAAAAAATTTAAAACCATTCCTAGTCTGCCATGTGTGGAGTTGGGGGCATGCAAACACAGGTCACCAGGCCAATAATTTGCTGACCCTTAACATTTTTTCTGCGGAGGGCCAAATAGTAAATATTTATAATATTTTAGACTTTGCAGCTCACAGAACATCCTGTCTCATAGCCTTCTTTGTTTGCTATAACTCTTAAAAAATTTAAAACCATTCCTAGTCTGCCATGTGTGGAGTTGGGGGCATGCAAACACAGGTCACCAGGCCAATAATTTGCTGACCCTTTAGCGACATGCAAGGGAAAAACAAGTCAAAGAACACCTTGCAGCAATCATCTCTAGTGGCAAAGAGGATGCCAGCCTGAGTAAACACACACACACACACACACACACACACACACACACGACAAGGAAAGGAAAAGTGCCTGGAAGCATTAGGTCTCCCAATACCCTGGTTCTCTACTCTCTCTTCTACTTTTGAGCCACCCAGCACTCTTTCCAGTTATAAGCTAACCTGAGCTGGTGTGAGCTAGATTTCTAGTACCTGCAAGTGATCAGCTCCCAGTTGGCATGTTTTTCTGCTTCAGAGCCCAGAGCCAACCCCTGCCTTGATTTCACTGGTCTCAGGGCAGTTCCCATGATTCCAGTGCTCTCAGAGCAATTCCCAAGATTCCACTGGTCTCAGAGCAATTCCTATGCTGCCCACAAACTGCCCAGCTCCTGGGCAAGGGTATGTGATGAAGGTCACTCCTGCTGCAGTTTTTACTCAGTGGACATAGACATTTTTTTCAGATAGAAAATAGGAAAAATTGGAAACTTAAACCAAACTTGAATGAAATCTCTATTTGCTCACGGCCTCTGAGTCACAACTCACAGTTCAGGCAGCATTGCTGATTCTAAACAGAGTCTCCGTGGTGTCACTAACGGTCAGCAGAGGCCTCAGACCAGGAACTCAGGCCTTAGGAGCAGCCTCTGCCTCTGTCTCTGATTTGGTGGGTCCTGACGAAGAATTGCTGTAAGAATGCATTGTAGTTCACCTTCAAAAACTGCTGTTGCAAATGGCCCAGTGTCCTGCTTGTGCAGATGTAAGAGAAGGGCACTTAATAGCCTGTAACATTCGCCCAAGGGGGAGGTACAGTGGCCACATAGACCAGCTCCATCAGTGCAGCAACTGACCTCGGGATGTTGTGTGGAAAAGGGGCATTTTCCCATCGTGTGTCTGGTAAGGACTGTTTTTTTCCTTAAAAGAAACATTTTGACAGAAAATTTTATAAAAACCACCATACAGCCTCATCCATGACTCGACTGAGGAGGTGGACTGTTTTGAAATAATTCTCTATCCTTTTCAGAAAGAAGAAAGCTAAGTGGCTATGAAAAGACTTAAATATGGTGAAGGTCAATCTCAATGTCAAACATTCTGTCCCACTGCTCTCATTAAGTCAGTTCATATTCGATTTGACCATCTGTCCAGATTTAGATTGTAGTAAGAGTGTGCACCACAAGGAGAACACTTGGAGAGACTGTCCTTTTGAATAAATTAGCAGGGTGAGTGAGTGGGTTGGCCCTCTCAGGGAGGCAGGAGGTTTGACTAGTAGGCTTCAGGCCTCTCAGACTGTGCATCTGGGAACTTCCTGGGATCTTGAGAAAATGTAGAATCTGACTCCATTGTTCTGGGCTGTGGCTTGAGAATCTGCATTTCGATAAGCTTCCAGATGAAGATGAACCTGGTGTACGAATGCACTGTGAGTAGCAAGGGACAAGAGGGAAAACAGTGCCTTAGTTCTGGTGACGTTTGACCAGTAATACTTGTCCATGATACCAGCTAATGATGCCTTGAGTGCTAACTATGAGAAAGAAGTCACAGTACTAGTAAGGAATGTAGCTAGAAACTGTAAACCCCATGCTGTTCCACTGCTCGACCCTGGCTCACCTCACAGTGGGCTCACCTCACAATGGGGAACCTCCAACTCTCACAGCCCAATAGGAGTTTCTGACTGCTCGCAGCCCAACTTTCCGCAGCACAGGTGCAGTTCCTGGCTTACTTGCCAGGCAGAACCTTCTGGATGGAGGCTTGGCCTCGTTCTGTGAAAAACAGTCCAGGATTTAAAAGAAGTACACCTGGCATTTCCAGATACTGGGATGAACCGGCTAGTCTTTCTGCTCAGCCAGCCTGACTGATTGTGCAAAAAAGGACTACCAGTAGGCAAAAGAGTGGGAAAACCTCTGTCTGTTTGAAAAAGGGTTCATTCTGTACAAAATACAGTAGCAAGATGAACTGCTCCTCCTGGGCAAACGTGGGAAGTTTCCCCATAGCTCACTGCTCTCCCTGGTGTCTCCTGAAATCCCCAGAAGATAGATCCCAGGATGTGGTGCTGATTCCTGTCTTTGCTTCTCCAACTGACAGTTAGTAAAACATGGGGCTGCGATGAACAAATCCTCCAGAGAGGAACTGTATGTTTCAGGTGACTTTTGTCTCTGAAAAGATGCCTGGGTTCCAGAAATTTCTGTGAAGGAGGTTTATCGTCTCAGTCTTTGTGCTGGGGTGACTGTAGACCTGCACAACTGAGCTTTTCAGACACTTCCATGCCTGGAAAGCTTCACAAAAGATTTTTTTTTTTTTTTTTTCCCTCTATTGGGCTTCTTTTCTGAATCATTTTCATTGTAAAGCCCCAGGCACACATAGCTCTGGGCAAAATGGGGACATGAGGGAAATTTCTCTCTGACATTTTCCCATCTCTTCCATCTGGATCCTCTCTGCCTGCCCTCCACTCCCTCCAGCCTCCTCCACTTCTCGTACTGAACTCCATCCACAGGCGCAGGGTGAGCATAATTTTGCAGGGGAGGGAGGAAGTGGGAACAACTACTTGGATATTGTAGTGATTCATATTTATTTTCTATATTGATGAAAATTCGTCATTTTTAAAGTTGTCACCAAACAAATAGAATCATGACTTACATTTTATAATTTATATAATGGATTTTATGTACTTCTAACATTTTTTATCAAATTTCTGACAGTTATAAATCATTTCTCCTGGTAGAAGGATGAAGGGACATGTTTCCCCTTTCTGCCCAGCTGCCACCATCTGTGAATATACAGTTTCACATTGTTCTTCCTGTGTAGGGTTGAAATAAAAATAAGTTTCTTGACCCAAGATGAAGCTGCTTTGCACAGGGTGCCGTGTTAGCAAGTCAATATTTAGACAGGCTTTTTGTCCCTGGGAAATGTTCCACTTGACCAGAAAGGCAGTTTCCCAAACATGAAGCCAACTTTGGAGTCTCCTCTTACTTCCTTGTTCCTCTTTATCCTATAAAACTTCCTGCCTCCCACCCACCCCAATTTAATATTCTCCAAAAGGAGACTGTTCATTTCATGAAGTATTAAATAAAGTTTGCTTTGTATCACCTAAATTGTTTCCTTTGGTCATTTTTAATAGTAGTAATTAGTTACTTGTAAGTATTAACTGATGAAAACTCAGGTTGTATGATCCCAAAGACTACAAGGCCTGCAGGGGTGGAGGACAGTCTGGTGAGAGGCCTTGTGAAAAGAGTCAAGTTGGAGACTAGACGGCCCCAGGATATTTGCACGGGACAATGCAGCAGATCACTGAGTAAGCTGGGAGTCCAAAAGCCTTGATATTTTGGAGAGTAATTGAGACTACCTTCTATTAAGAGAGAGAGCATTATCTGTGATGAATGTAAGTACTCAACAGCAGACTTTTATTGCAATAACTAGCAACTGGAAATAATCATCAATAGTGGAGAGAGCTGGTAAAAAAAAAATTATGGAACTAGTAAATAAAACATGAACTGCCGTACAGTGAAGCCATGAAAATAATCAGAACTGCATGTGTTTTAGGCAAAGGTCTCTAACTAAGCGTATTGCAAATGGGGAAAAATAAGAAATGCATAATTTACTCCTGTTTGTTTTTGAAACTCTATAAATATATCACTAGATATTATCCACATAAAATTTCTGGAGTAATGCATAAAATATTAATAAATGTTGTTGTTGGTAAGAGACACGGGTGTCTTCCATGTATGTGCGCATGCTAAGTCGATTCATTCACATCCAGCTCCGCAGCCCCATGGACTGTGTAGCCTGCCAGGCTCCTCTGTCAATACTAGAGTGGGTTGCCGTGCCTCCTCCAGGGGATCTTCCCGACTCAGGGATCAAAACCACATCTCTTACATCTTCTGCACTAGCAGGCGAGTTCTTTACCACTAGTGCCACCTGGGAAGCCCATCTTCAATATATACCCCTTTATAATATTCTTGCTATTATTAATAATAATAATATGTTAATATTTATTGAGTGTTTGCCCTATGCCAGGCTGTGTTCTAAGTACTAAGAATGTATCATCTCCTTTAATTATCCAAATACCTGTAGGATAGATTTTATTAGCTCTAGTTTGTGCAACTGTGCTAAGTGACCTCAGTCATGTCTGACTGATTGTGACCCTAGCCTTCCAGGCTCCTCTGTCTGTGGGATTCTCCAGGAAAGAATACTGGAGTGGGGTTGTCACGTCCTCCTCCAGGGGATCTTCCTCACCCAGAGACTGAACCCACATCTCCTGTGTTTCCTTCACTGCAGGCAGATTCTTTAGCATTGAGTTACCTGGGAAGCATAAACTGAGGCATGGAAATGTCAAGTTACTTGCCCAAGGTCACAGAGATAGTAGGTGGGCAGAGCTGGAACTTGAGATCAGTCTGTTTATCACTTGCACTTTATCATTAGACAATGAAAGTGAAGTTGCTCAGTTGTGTCCAACTCTGCAAACCCCTGGACTATAGCCTACCAGACTCCTCCGTCCAAGGGATTTTCCAGGCAAGAGTACTGGAGTGGGTTGCCATTTCCTTTTCCAGGGGATCTTTCCAACCCTGGGATCGAACCCAGGTCTCCCACACTGCAGGCAGACACTTTACTGTCAAAGCCACCAGGGAGTGCTGCTATTATTACCTCCACCTTCCAGATGTGGAAATGGTGAGCCAGGAAAGAGCAGTGAAGCCTGGATTCAAACTGAGGTGAGCCTATCCATTATGCTACATGGTCTCCCTTCTTATACTGTTTGAATCTTTTACTAAGCAGTTGTATCAATTTTCAGATTAAAAAAAAATTCTTGGCAGAAAGTGAAAGATATTTTATAGTTTTACAAGTTCTTTGAGTAAATTAGTTCTGTGCTTTGCTATTTATAAGTTCTTTGAGATACTACAGTAAATTAGTTCTACGCTAGGAATACAGAAACTGGTCCTCCAGGGCTCACAGGAGAATTGGGAAATACCTAAAAATGAAGACACACTATCAACACAGTAGTAAAGAGAGAGATGTGAGAGGCTTTGGAGCCCAGGGAGCTCCAGAATTACGGAATCCCAGAATTATAACATCCGAGCTGAGTTGCAAAAGGATAAGTAGGAAGGAGTTGGCAAACTAAGAAGCTGGTGCATGGATCTGGTGGGTCAGGGAAGGAGAGAGAAAGACAGAGGTTTTAGATAACAGATACCTCCAAGAACTGGGAAATTTAAGATGATTCTAGTACAAAGCTGAAAGGTTTGAGTAGCTGGAAATCAGGCTGGAGAAGTGGTCAGGAGAGAAGCAGTGCATTTCAACTCAAGAGCTGTTGGTCTTTGGATGCGACAGTTCTTTGGACAGAACTGTATCTCTCATTCAGGATATTCAGCATCACTATTCCCTGCCCACTAAATGACAATAACATCCTGGACACTGAGAAACCCCAAATAACTCTAAATGAGTGATACTGCTAGATCCCATCTTCCTTTAAGAACCATGAGATACAAAGTTTTGTGGGCCATGAATACTTAGTCATAAAGGCAATAGGAGTGTGAAGAGGAAAAGCAATCAGATTTCCATTTCAGAGCTATTTCTCCGAAAGACTCCCTTTAATTTGGAGGTGTGAGAAAACTGGATGCTGGGAAAACAATTAGGAGGTTGTTGCTAAAATACAAGTAAGAAATTCTGAAGGCTTAAAAGAGGCAGGGAGGGAATAGAAAATAGATTGACTACCATGAAGGAGATACTATTATTATATGTGTCTATCAAGTGGAGGGCAAGACTAAGGATAAAGCAGCCAAGAAGTCTCCCGGGTGAACTTTGATGACTTTGGGTAGACACTGGAACCATGTGCAATAAGAATATAGAATGAGTATGTCTGAGAAGAGGAAGGAAGAGTGATTCAATCTGGATATTCCAGCAAATTTGTGCTGTATCTGTGACATCCAAATAGGGATGTTGGATAGTTCAGGAGAGAAGCTGGAGATACACGCTTGAGTCATCCATGTGTGGGCTGTAGTTGAAATCATGGAAACTGAATGAGTCTAGTTGACTTGGGCAGTTGAAGTATACCCTATATCGCCTCTTGAGGAAGGACCAACCATTAGATGAATCATATGAAATTGTCAGTATTTAACTCTTTCTCTACCATCAAGAAAAAAATTTCACATATTTCAAATGAAGAGCAGACCCATCTTTATATCTCACGAGAATTTTTCATCCTCTGCAATATTGCAATTTGTAAGAAATATATATTTGGCCCTTTAAATGATCAAAATGTATTTCTCATATACATGTGGCCTTTGTCCATGATTTCTAGTTCACAGATCTCCAAGCCCTTGAAATATCTTGAGCAATAGGAGCAATGGGAATATCTTTTGTCATATAATATTTGGTCTCTTGCTTTCAGTTCCTCAAATCACTTCACAGCCATAAAGGTGAAATCGGTTTCTTGTTATTCATAATAAACTCGTTTCCACTACAACCGGGTTTATGTTAATGAGGTGCCTTTAGGAAAGCACCTAAGGATGGGAGCTTGTTGCTAGGGGAACCAACCATGAATAGAGGTGCTTTCAATTCGCCCCCTGATTTCCAGGGTGGGGGAGAGGGGCTGGAGATTGTGTTTGATCACCAATGGCCAGTGATTCAATCAGGCATGCCTATGTGATAAAACCTCCATAAAAACCCAAAAGGAGAGGGCTTGGAGAGCTTCCAGGTTGGGGAATCAGAGTGTTTCCACCTGCCACTGAACTGGCTCCAACTTCGCGAGGACAGAGCTCCTTTGTTCCAGACCTTGCCTGTGTATCTCTTCATCTGGCTTTGATTCACATCCTTTAATATGCTTTGTAATAAACCAGTGATCTAGTGAGTAAATGGGTTTCCTGAGTTCTGTGAGCTGCTCTAGAAAACCCAATGAGGAGGTTGTGGGGAACCTCAGATTAACAGCCAGTCAGTCAGAAAGAGAGGTAACAACTTGGACTAGAAGTCAAGGTCTTGTGGATCTGATGCTGTCTTCTGGAAGATTATGTGTTGACTTGCAGGACACTCAGCTGGTGTCCTGAGTATTGCCTGCTGGTTTGGAGGGAAACCCCCTCAACGCACACGTTGAATATTGGGTTCAGAATCCAAAATACCACCACCATAGAGTTTGAATAATCGATCTCCTATGTGGATACAGAAAAACAATAGAAGTGATGAGTGAGCTGTAGGACAGAGACTGGAAAACTCAAACTGTAGTTTTACAGTCTGATGACCTCACCAGGGTCAACCGGCACTGGAGAAGTTCAGCTGACACCAAGGCATGTGAGTGCTGATGAACTGCTTGACTACACTGCCAAGAAGGGATGTATTCTTGGGGCAGAATTCCTACACACCTTTGGAAGAAACAAACCCTTCATCATCCTTTTAGTGAAGCCCAGGGAGACAGTTGTAGTGAAAGAGCCATCTGCAGATAAGTCAAAAGCTTTTTAGTCTGAAGAGGGTGGGTGAAGAGCCAAGATTTGCAAGCTGAGCTTCCTCTAATTGGGGATGGCCCAGCCTCTCTCTAGGCCAAGGAGAAAAATTTAACAAGCCAGCTCACCTTGGACCAGATAGAGTACCCTTGTAGTTTAAGTGTAAGTCTCCCCTGCTTCACAAGTCCCATTCTTCCATCATCCCTTGAAAAATGAGTTTATCTCATGCCGCCCACTGTCATTCACTAAATAGATGTGCTTTTACATTGCATGTGATTGCCATTACTGTGACCACCGTTCATGCTATTGATGGTCACAGACTGGAATATCCGGACTCCAGTGTTCTTTAATAGACTGTTGCTTTCCACGTGTGGTCAATATAGAGGAATAACGTGGAAGTCAGTCGCACTTTCCTTTCCTGCCCTAACTTCTACCCTCCAAAATGCTACTATATAAAGTGGTATAGTTATATAAAATGTTCTTGAAGGGCTGTGTATAACTAAAGGGATTTTTACTGAGGAAAGAGGATCTTTACTTTACCTACATGCTTTTGTTGAAAGACAATTCTCCACAAACATTGCACATTTCTGAACTGTGTGGATCCCTCTAAGCAAAGACGTTTATAGCTGAATTAAGAATATTTGATGCACTAATTCCATTCTGGGGTATTTATTTGAAGGAAATGGAAACACTAATTTAAAAGATGTATGTTCCCCCATTATAAGTAGCTCTTTGCAGAAGGCAGTTTGTCTTGTTACCTGAACAAAGCTACATTTTAAATTTACTTTTACACCAGGTGCCCCCATGCTTAAATAACCTCTGGCCCAAACACAGCTGTCAAATCCTTTGATCACACAATGCCTTGCCTAACATGTTGATTCTTTTCTTAAAGAAGTTGGAATGAGGAGCAAGTTATTAATGGATGACTAGCTTTTTTCCCTTGGTTTCCCACATGGCTCAGCAGTAAAGTATCGACATGTCAGTATGGCAGACACAGGAGACATGGGTTTGAGAAGATCCCCTGGAGGAGGAAATGGCTAAATTCTTGCCTGGACAATTCCATGGACAGAGGAGCTTGTGGGCTCCATGGAGTCACAAAGAGTCGGACGCTGCTGAGCACGCACACTCGTTCCCCCTCTTTCTCTCTAGTAATCCCATGAGCAAACTGCGTGAGCAAGATAACATCTAAAGAAAGATCACAAGTGTTCAGCAAGTCTGCACTCAGTGAACAATAACCAAGATTCTAACCCCCTCCCCAACTGATTAATTGTGACTCACTTCTCCTTTTTTCCTTTAAAAACTTTCATAGCTGAGCAGAATCTTGGGAGTTGGTTCTGGGACACAGGTCTGCATCTCTCCAGGTTGCTGAATAAAGAAACCGTTCCTTTTCTAATCAAGACTCATCTCTCTGTGGCTTTCAAGCAGTAAGTAGCCAAATCTGAGTTTGGTAACACCATGTTCAGCATTATTTTCAGTAGCTAGTGGGCTCCTATAAATAAGCATTGTCTCCTCAATATTCAAGGTCACCCATATGTAATCACTGGACCAAACACTACACTTTCACAGGTAATAGGCCTTAGGCCAGTCACTGATATCAGCGACAGAAAGCCCCAGATCTTCCTGAGGAGGATATCCTATTTCCTGCTCACACCACTAACCCTGCAAGGCTCACCCCCTACAGGAGTCTGAACACTTGCCGTCTACCTCAGGCACCTTCAGAAACTCTCTGTTCCTCTTCCAGCTTCCAGACTCAGCCTTGGGGCCTGCAGATGTTAAAAGGAGGGACTATTCCTCCGGCAACACCTCTTAATAGCCACCTCTCAGCTACACGAAGATCTGGCAGCTTCGTGTGTGACCACACAGAAAAACGTTAGCAGCTTTGAAATTAGTGTGTGCTTATCCAGAAATACTTCCTAGCTGCAACCTGTCTTCCTCTCCCCACCTAGAACATTCTACAGCTCCCAGCAACTCTCAGCTCTCCCCGAGGCCCAAGAACGTGAGGACACTTAGGTTCTATATACTTTACAGAAAAATCTAGGTCGGTTTATGTCTTCCCTTTCCTGAGGCTACTTCATGGAAGTTCCCCCAATTATCAAAATTTAAAAGAAAACCAAAGGCAGGTAATGCTTTGCAATAGGGCTGCATGTTCATCAAGGATCCACTTTTCACTCACATATGTTATTCCTCCCCCCGCCCCCAACTCCCCTCCCCACCATATAGTTGTTCATCTCAATCCAGTGAAGACAGTGGACCATGCGTTGAGACTGTGGCCAGTATGGCGAATTCCAGAGTTGCCTTTATGGAGACAGCAAAACTGTTCTGATAATCACCTCTGCACATTCCTCCAGGATGAAATTCAGATGATCCTCCCAGTTGTCTGCCCTGTCATTCACTAACAGAAAAGATTTTATGCTAATCCTCCTTCTTCCGTCCAGAAGGAAAAAGAGCTCATCCAAGCCCCGTTGTGCAGTACCACCTGCCCATTTGTCCACAGCCAAGTAATGATGGATTTGGAGCTGAGGGGGATGAATGGGAATTGGGTTTATTTTATGAGCTGCAGAAAGTTGGCTGGGGAACCCAGCGGGAGTCTTAGCTGGAAAAAAAAATGATTTTATCTTATGCTGTGTGTCTTCTGTTTAGAAAAATACATGACATTATTCTTTCTTGAGATTTCGGGAAAAAAAGGAAGACATATCCTCCAATTACTGGGTTCAAGATCCGAGTTGCTTTCAGAGTTAGGCTTTTCTCTGTTTTCGGGGATGCATCACTTAAACCAAAGCCTGCCTGCTCAGACTGGTTGGTGGCGAAAGGGAGAATGGACCACACTGAGCCTGGAGGGACCCTGACAGAGGGTCCTTGGGACAGCGCTCCGTGGCCTGGAGAGGAGCCCACACTTTGGGCAACTCTTTGAATGGCAGAAAAGAGCAGCTGTCCTCAAAATCGTAGCAATATTCTGGCATACATTTTAATGGAAGTCACCAGTTATCTTAATGAGAATTTTGCTAAATAATTTAACACAGAATAGCTTTGCAGGATGTTATGAAGAAAACAGCATGGTAAAGTCTCGTGTTTAGTGTTGACTGACTGGTGAGAGGCAGTTTCTAGGTTGCCTTCTTACTAAGGCAGATTCCTTAAGTTTCAATTGTACAAAGTCCAGGTTGATTTAGATTGGGGAGGAGGGCCTTGGTGTGGGCATTTGAAGAAACATCTCACTGGCAATTCCTGGCTGAAAAGCTACTGGGATGGAGAGAGTTGCAGAGGAAAAGCGAGATTCATAGTACTCTTGCTCACATAGTACTTACTAGTGAAAGAAATAGTGCTAACAGTCAGAGCCAAATGGGGTTTTGTTCTTAGTGTAGCCATAACTTCTCACTTTCTCTTTTTAAATATTAATTAACTTATTAATTAATTTGTAAATTTTTATTGACATGTAACATTATATTAGTTTTAGGTGTGAATGTAATGATTTTATATCTGTATATCTATATAGATATCTCTATCTATCTATATGGGCTTCCCAGGTGGCGCTACTGGTACAGAACCTGCCTGCCAGTGCAGGAGATATAAGAGATGCAGACTCGATCCCTGAGTCAGGAAGATTCCCTGGAGAAGGACATGGCAACGCACTCCAGTATTCTTGCCTGGAGAATCCCATGGACAAAGCAGCCTGGCAGGCTGCAGTCCATAGGGTCGCAAAGAGTCAGACACAACTGAAGTGACTAAGCAGTATATATATATACATGTGTGTGTGTGTGTGTGTGTGTGTGTGTGTAGTTGTCTCTCAGTATCTGTGGGAACCCCTCTTGGATACCAAAATCCATGGAAGATCGAGTCCCTTCTGTAAAGTGATACAGTATTTGCATACAACCTAAACATATCCTCCTGTATACCTTAAATCACCTCTTGATTACATATGGTACCTAATACAATGTAAACTCTGTAAATTGTTGTGTGGCAAATTCAAGTTTTGCTTTTGGGAACTTTCCAGAATTTTTTTTTGGTTTGTTTTTGATCCACAATTGGGGAACCCAGGGATACAAAACTCATGTATGTTGCAAAATGTTCAACACAATAAGTTTAATTAACATCCATCAACACACATAGTCAAACTTTTATTTTCTTGTGATGAGAACTTTAAAGATTTGCTCTCTTAGCAGCTTTCAAATATACACTACAGTATTGTTAACTATAGTTGCCATGCTGTATGCTATCATATCTTAGCACTTATTTATCTTATAACCGGAAGTTTGTACCTTTGGACCCCTTTCTCACATTTCCCCTCCCCCTCCCCCAACACCCTGCCTCTGGCAACCACCTGTCTGTTCCCTGTAACTATGAGCTCATTTTTTCCTCACTCTTTATGCCACCTAAGAGGAGGTTGAGCATGATAAGACAGGAGAATACAGAGGGAATTTGCTTGGGAGCACTAGAAAGCAAAGTAAAGCTGTCCCTTCATGGTGCTGTAACAGCCAAAAGTGGATCCTTGCCCAGGCTGGGTGAGCCAAGGGCCACTACTGACCCTCATGTAAACTTTGTTCAAGATAAAGAATGGCAGTAAGACTGGGTGAGCAGAGCAAGGGCTGAACTTTATCTCTCTGCACCCCCTTGGGTTAGTGCACCAAACAACCCACAGGTGGCTGCAGAAAGGCCCTTGAACTTGACTGTCTTCCCTGAGGTCAGTCTTCCTGGGAGTCCCAGCCCTCTAGCCTGGACCACAGAGCCAAGTGGACGATGGCAAATACAGAGCCAGGACTTAAGGCAACTCAAATGGATGATGGCAAATGTCACAGCTACATAATTCCTTCCCCCCACAGTCTTCTGTAAGAAGCCCCTTTCCCCTCAGAGGCCACTGTAATTAACCCAAGAGAATAAGCCATCCTTCTAGTCAAACAAGAAGCTGCCATCAAGATTGACATATTCAAACAGAAATCCCATTTTCAGGGCTCACCCAATGTATATATCCTTCTGTGTGAACATTCTTATAGATGATGTTTTTAAAAAAAGAAAAGGAAAGAAAAGCTATATTAGTATTCCATTCTGACTCTATCCTGTCCTGCTGTATCCATACCAGATCTGACAATTCAGTAATCCATATGAAGGAGCTGCTCTGCTCATTAAGGAATCAGACAATGACAATCTTGTTGCCTGAGCCCGAGCGGGTGCAGAGCTGTGAGCGCCTTTGTCTAAATGCCACAAATTGTTATAGTTTAGCTTTGCACTTCAGTGTTGGCGTCATCACCCTTTAATGGGCCAGAAGGCTCGCTGTAACATTCGCAAGGAATAACAACATACCTGATCTCTGTCCAGTTTTCAATATAATTATTTGCCAGAATCATATTAACCTGATGTATGACAAATGGATAAAATGGATTCATTTAGGTCTCCAGGAGTCCTCCTTCATTAACGCTGATATTTATAGCTATGACTTCAATGCTACAATCCCTCCTCTTGTGAAGCACAGAACAGCAGTATCAGATTTCTCTGATGCTGTTGGAGAAATCACTTGCTTTCTAGTATAGCAAAGAGGGGAGGAAGAAACCTGGCCTGGAGTCCAGACCCCTGTGAACCTTGATTGGCTCCTCAGACAATTCTTCTCCTTTTAGAGAAGAGGAAAAAAACCTAAAACTGAACACTTGCACAGAAACCCTACAGGTCTAATAAATTTCCTGAGGTAATGAGGCAGAACCAATGAGACTGAAGTATTCAGAGAGCTGGTTCTGTCATTATACTTTCTGGAATGAAATCCTGGCTTTACTACTTACAACACTAGCTTGGGCAAGATGATGAGTTTCTGTAGACCTCAGCTTCCTCATCTATAAAATGTGGATTATTTAGGGGGCGGGGAATCCAGAGTTAACACATGGAAAGTGGCCCATAACAAGTACAAAGTAAATGTTACATAAAAGTATGATTACAATTGCTATTCTTACCTTGGTCCACTGAGAAGCAGAGTTTTCATTCTTCACGTCTACAGTCCAGCCCAGAAGCTTTCACTCTATGTTTTAAGGAGCACTGGGCATAGCAGAGGTAAGTCAGGGACCCCAGAGGTGGAGGTGTGTTAGCTGTGGAAACAGCATGGGCAAAGGCCCATCAGAAAGGGTTCCCTATAGGGACCTTGGCAAGTCCACCCATTTCATGCACTGGAATACTAAATGAGTTTTCAACAGTGGGTTTTGGCACTGAAATGAAACAGATTGAAAACCACAGCTCCAGACTTTTGTGACTTGTACAAGTTCCCCAGTTAATCTAAGGGGCCCTAAGAGCACTTGTCTTCCCATTGGAATTTTAATTTTTCGTCCAGAGGTGGAGGTGTGTTAGCTGTGGAAACAGCATGGGCAAAGGCCCATCAGAAAGGGTTCCCTATAGGGACCTTGGCAAGTCCACCCATTTCATGCACTGGAATACTAAATGAGTTTTCAACAGTGGGTTTTGGCACTGAAATGAAACAGATTGAAAACCACAGCTCCAGACTTTTGTGACTTGTACAAGTTCCCCAGTTAATCTAAGGGGCCCTAAGAGCACTTGTCTTCCCATTGGAAGTTTTAATTTTTCGGGAGTAACGTGACTGGGACTTTGAATTCCTAAAATTGCCAGAGATTAAGGTTGTTTCCAGAGAAGGCAATGGCACCCTACTCCAGTACTCTTGCCTGGAAAATCTCATGGACAGAGGAGCCTGGTGGGCTGCAGTTCGTGGGGTCTCGAAGAGTTGGACACGACTGAGCGACTTCACTTTCACTTTTCACTTTCATCCACTGGAGAAGGAAATGGCAACTCATTCCAGTGTTCTTGCCTGGAGAATTCCAGGGATGGGGGAGCCTGGTGGGCTGCCATCTATGGGGTTGCACAGAGTTGGACACAACTGAAGGGACTTAGCAGCAGCAGCAGCAAGGTTGTTTCCAAGGGGTTGTAAATGGCTGTTGGAAATGTTGTCCATGATGACAATCAGACTATGAGCTTTCACTGCATCAGGACTAGCAGAGAGGAGCTGTTAATAGCAACAGATCCGAGTTCACTGTGTTGTTTTCTCACATTGCCGTCTTCATGGCTGCACTTGATCCAGGAATCCGAGGCCCATTGTGTTCTCAGATTGTCCACGAGTCTCTGGGAGACCAAGCATCAGGTATTTGCAATCAGCTCACATACTGGGAGACGGCCCTCTCTGACTGCCACAAAGCCCTTTAGGATTGATTCACTAATTCTGAACAATAATGAGAATGTAATGAAGCCTTTTCTATTCATTCTAAAAGATCCAAGTAAACATCAATTTCATCCTATCATTTGTCTCCTCAGAACTTTAGTTTCTCCCCTGTGAGTCTGTTGGATAAAATTCAGACTCTTCAGCCTGACTTCTGGGCTGACCTAACTCAAAACAAACTTTCTGACAGAGCAGGTAAGCTTTACCACCAGCCTTCATGCCATCTGTTCCCCACTCTCCACCTTCCGAAAATGGATTCATTTTTAAAAAGCTATCCTTGGCCCCTTCTCTGTTCTAAGCTTTCTCTTTACTACTCAAAACACAATGATTACTTCCTTCTTTGACCTACAACAGTGCATGTTCTGTCTGCTTTGCCTACTGACGCCATTATTCCATGAGGGCAATGCTAGGAGGAAAGCGATGAAGGATAAGAGGCACCAGAGGAAGGTTAGTTGCAGTTATCAAGACAGGATCCTGAAGAATGACATCTGGCTCTGGGAGATGGAGCACCTCTAACCTGCCTCTCCCAGCACTTGTGTGTAAGTCAGCACACTCACTGTAAAGAGATGCAACCATTCACAGGAGCAGAATTCATGGGTCCCCTGTCCTGGGCTCCTTTCTTCCTCCATCAGGATGTCAGAGAAGCTTAATAGTCATCAGGAGGTTGACTAGACCTCTCAGCAAAGAAGGAAAATATTCTTGTGAACTATTTAACATGGGTTACAGTGAGAACAGCTTCCCTGATGGCCCAGGTGGTGAAGAATGCGCCTGCCGATGCAAGAGATGTCATTTTGATCCCTGGGTCAGGAAGAACCCCGGAGAAGGGCATGGCAACCCACCCCGTTATTCTTGCCTAGGAAATTCCATGGTCAGAGGAGCCTGGTGGGTTACAGTCCATGGGGTCACAAAAAATCAGATATGACTTAACAACTAAACAACAACAACAGCGAGAACTGGCTACATTCCTTTTTGCTCTCTAGCAGGAATGAGGACTCTACTAACCAAATGCTCTGGCCTCCATTTTCAGTGTCTCTCCATTGGATAGTGTCATCAACAGTGAAAACATCTGCTTCTCTCTCCCCCCCGCAACTTTTCTAAGCTCACAAGGTTTAGTTTTTCCCTCTATAACTCATTAATGTGATCCTCTTTTTCAAGAAATATTTATTGAACATCATTTACTCTGTATGAAATGCTAGGAATATAAAAGTGAACAATACCCTAGATACTTCCACACCACTGGCTTACTACAGTCTGGTTTTGATAAAGATCTAAGAGCAGTTATTTCTTTTTAAGGTGACTTTAGTATATTTAATCTGATCTGTTTAGGCCTTGATACCAGAATTCTGCATAACACCATTACCTGACTTTCCTGAGTACATAGCTTATTGCCTCAACAGTATTTTAAGTTTATAGAAGGCAGAAAACAACTCAGCATTTCTTATGTATCTCTTATAGTAGATAGGGTGTGTTGCGCACATAGTAAGAATTAAATATTTATCTCTTTACAAGAGACACCATGTTTCTTACTAGCCATAAGGCAAGAAATGGGGGAAGCTTTATGTAGTTTTATTTCAGAAATTCCCCAGCCTGTGGCCCACATATTAAACCCAGCCAGAAGACATGTTTTATTTGGTCTACAGACTGTCGTTTGTTTTTTAATTGAGCCAACATTTTAAAAATTGAGAGCTCTTACACACACACGCACATACACCCCTAGAATTCCAAGCTCCTGTGGATGTTCAGCTTCCTTTGAAACACTGGAAGACCTGCAACTCTTGGCCTCATACCCAATGAGCAAAGGTGCTGGCACAAAGCGTGCAGGACCACTTTGGAGAGCACCGCTCCCAGTTGGCTGCGATCCCTGTCTCTCTGTATTTCATCACACTTCATCTGCCTTGCTTACATAACAGCCCCGTCCTGAGGTCTGTGACCTCTGCTTAACATGAAGCCAGTGTACTGGGAAAGGAGAGGGGAAATAGGCCCCTTGACCCACAGAAAGCGAGCAATTCTGAGCCAACCCTGAGTTTTCTTGAGCTCCAGAGATGAGGTCGGGCTGGGAGCTGGGCCTGCACCACGGTTCCGTGTCTTCTCTGAAATGTGGGTGCTCCCCGCTGGGGAGCCTACTGGGGCTCCAAATGTCCCGTCGCACAGAATCCAAGCTCTCTGCCTCCCAGGCCCTTCTCCAGCACAGCCTGGACCCCCATCGCAGCAGTGTTTTTGGCTCATCACTTGAGGATGTGACTACACTGTAATCCTGCCAAGGCAATCTGCTGGGCTCACTGTCCCCTCCCTGATGCCTGTCTTTCTCATTCTCTCCTCAGGCATCATGGACTGGAAGAGTGATAACCAGGAGGAAAATAAAACAGGAAGGAAGGGAGAGGAAGACAGAGAGAAAATTTTTGGACAGGAGTTTTATATACTTCATTCTATTTGATCTCAAGTCCCTGTTCATGAGGATTTTAGTCATGTGTGTGAATGTGTGTTCATGCGTGTTGCATGGTTGTTTAGTCACTAAGTTGTGTCCAATTTTTTTTGCAGCCCCTTTGGGTGTAGCCTGTCAGGCTCCTCTGTCCATGGGGTTTCCCAGGCAAGAATACTGGAGTGGGTTGCCATTTCCTTCTCTAGGCATGTCTTCCTGACCTAGGGATCTCATCCCCTGCTTGGCAGGTGATCTTTTCCTCTGAGCCACCTGGGAAGTCCCTGCTTATATGGGATGTGTGTGTGCTAAGTTGCTTCTGTTGTGCCCAGCTCTTGGCGACTCCATACACTGTAGCCTGCCAGGCTCCTCTGTCTATGGGATTTCTCCCAGCAACGGTACTAGAGTGGGTTGCTGTGCCCTCCTCCAGGGCATATATTGCACATGTGTGCAAATCTGCAACTATTAGTCAAGCTAGAAAAGGGAAAGCAATAAGAATATGAGTTTGTAACACAAGTAACATCATTGTGCAGGAGGAAGCTGCTTCCCTGTTAAGGTACCAATTGTACGTGTGCCCGTACACAAGCACATAGGAATGTACATACATTTGTGCACACACACACATGCTCATTTTTTTTTCTTTAGAATATAAATTAATTATTTGCTTATATGGAAACTGGGATTGTAAAATCTAAATATGGGAAAGGAGAAGAAATAAAACTTAAGCATAATTTTATCACTCAGAGATAATTTTTCATCTATTTCCTATTTCTATGCATAATATATATTTTATATAGCTAGAGTTTATATTGCATATTAAAGTTTACTAGCTTGCTTTTTCCCTCTTAAAATTATGTCATAGACACAGCCTATTGACATAAAACACTTTATAGCCATATTTTAGTATTTCCATTACATCCATAGTGCAGATCTTCATAATTTATTTAACCAATTTCTAATTTTTAAACACTTAGACTGAAAGAAGTTTTTTGACTTTTGTAAGATAATAAACATCTTCACCCAAGGATATTTGCATTAATGAAATCTCTTTTGGATGTTTCAAAAACTGGAATAACCGGACAGAGGAGAAGTACCTTTAAAATTTATAAGTTGCATATTGTTAGATTGCTTTCCTAAAGATGATGCTATTTTATCTTCCCAACACCCTGATTTGAAAGTGGGCTCTAGAAACCTCACAGAACATTTCAATTAGATATACCTAGCCAAGATATCTAACAATACATGAAGGACTCATTTTATTGTACAATTTATGTGTCAATAGAATATATCATTTAAGAATATCAAAGCCACTGGCTGAAAATGTGTTTGCCCAGGTGACACAATTTAGTCTTTCTAAAGAGAAATAAACGAGTAAATCTCTTGTTTGGCTCCTGATACAGTTCCAGGATCTTCACCCCTCTCTAACCCCTCTTTCATTCCAGAGCAGACCTGCAGCTTGTCACACAGGTGACAGAGTGACATGCCCTCCACTACTGCTAAACACACTGCCAGCCAGCGGAAGACGTCCCTCAGCTCTCTGTCTCGAAGCCCTCGCAGAGCCTGCGGGGCACCATTTTCCTTTTCCACCCGCTTCCTTGCAAATTCTCTCTGGGTCTCCAGTGCATCACTATCGCCTTTTATCCTTCTCATTCCAAACATCTCTTTTGAAGTGAAAGGGGAAAAATATCCCTCTAAAAGATACTTTCAGGCTTCACAACTGTGTTGTCTTGAGCTCTTAGATTTTTCATTAGTGTGCTTCCTTCTTATTACTAGCTAAAAAAATTTTTTGTTGGCATATAGTTGCTTTATAATGTTGTGTTAGTTTTTACTGTACAGCAAAGTGAATCAGCTGTACATATACATATATCCTTTCTTTTTAGGATTTCCTTTCTATTTACATCACCTCAGAGCACTGGGTAGAGTTCCCTGTGCCATACAGTAGGTTCTCAGTTATCTATTTGATACATAGTATTAATAGTGTGCATGCATGTTAATCCCAATCTCCCAGTTTCTGCCACCCACCCCCCATTTCCTCCTGGTGTCCATACATTTGTTCTCTATGGCTGTGTCTCTATTTCTGTTTTTGCAAATGAGATCATCTATACTATTTTTCTAGATGTCACATATATGTGTTAATATACACATATGTTATGTGTATATTAATGTGTTAATATTGTATGTGTATATTATGTGTGAATATTTGTTTTTCTCTTTCTGACTTCACTCTGTATGACAGTCTCCAGGTCCATCCACATCTCTACAAATGACCCAATTTTGGCCTCTTTATGGCTGAATAATATTCTGTTGTCTATATGAACTGCAGCTTCTTTGTTCAATCCTCTGTTGATGGACATTTAGCATCTTTCATGTCCTGGATATTGTAAATACTGTGCAATAAGCATTGGGGTGCATATATCTTTTTGGACTATGGTTTTCTCTCAGTATATGCCCAGAAGTGTTTCCTTCTTATTACTGACATTATCATTCGCTCTTTGTTCCCTGTAACTTACATAACCGGTCTAGCCGGGGCTGGCATGTCGCCATCCACAGGAAGTTCTGACTGCCATCTCCTGCTTCTGCTTGAAAAGAACTTTGCCCCATCCTGAAAACTGCTGGGGCTAAATGAGAGGAGTGTTCAAAGATAACCTTTGTTTTCCTCTGGGTTAGAGGTTTTAAGATCCAGAGTTCATCCTCATAATTTCCAGTCAGTTTTCCATGCCATGAAGTTCCTTGCTGCCCCATGTCAACAACTGCTTAAAGTTCACCGACAGGCCCACTACGCATCCTGGGAGTTTCAGCTTGTGTAGAACTTGAACTCGTACTGGGGGCCTAGATAAGGACCATTCACAGTGAGGTTCTGATGTTAAAATCCAATGAGTCCTCCTAAGAAGTAGTAACGTATCTCTGTCCCCGTTTTTCTTTGGGATTGTCTCTCTTTCTGTTTTCTGCCAGTCTGCTTATGTTTTCACTCAGCAGTTTGTCTCAAATGGTCATTTCCTCAGTCTGTGGATTTTCTATGTTAATTAAAAAAAAATTATCAGTCCTTCTGTCTCTGAGCTTCAAATCTCTCCAAATTCCCAATATATGAAAGACTTTGAAACTTCTTCCTTCGTTGGCCAGCAAAGAGCAATTGGCAAGCCTGAACACAATCTGAATTTCCCTACTGTTCAAAAATTATAGATCTATAATAAATTCTGAGTCATAACATCAATCATTTCCCTGGGCTGCAGCTCTCTGAGGATTTTGCTGTTTCACTGAACTAATTCTCAGGGAGACATGCTCTGTGTCCCAGTCTTTGAAATTCTGGGTTCAGATGAGACAACTTGATGGGATGTCCTTCTATTTGTGGGGGAAGAAAATGTCTGTAGATGACTGGTGTAAGTCTCTTTCTTGCAAATTAAAAAGCCTGCCTAATAGACTTTAGAATTAAATTCAATATATCTATTATAAATTTTTTCTCATATTATAAATTCAGATTTATTATAGAAAATTTAGATTTATAAAAATTAGTAAATAAATGAAAGTCAATAAAAACTACCTGTAATTCACCACAGATATCTAATTTTTTGCATGTATACTTCCAGACATTTAAAAGATCTGTTTAAATGGAGATGGGATTTTACAATTTGGTAATCCTTTTTCTTTTGTAGCACAAGTAATGTCTGCCTTGGATTTGAACATCAGAATGGAAAGTCTTAAATTTTTTCCACAATAAATAGATTTTTCCTGAAGTCAGGTGAGAATAAACCAGGAATAAATGCAATAGCTAATAGCTCAAGCTGTCTGTTTGTCACACTGATTCTTTTTCTTGTTGTTCTAGTTTAGATAAACAAAAGTAAAGATGAGAGGACAGAGAAGAAGGAACTTACGTCTGATCAGGTGTCTCCCTCTACACTGTGTCCTGAGCCACTTATTTTTATCAAGGAAGGAGCCTCTTCTGAGTAACATGACAAGTCTTATGTAGCTTGGGATTCTTGGGCAGGCAACAGTTAATGGTGACATAATTCTGCCATGAGAGGGGGCCCATAAAGTTGCTTCCTGTTGGAGGATCCTACTTTGATTTGCAAACACTTAAGTGGGTGTAGTCACAACATGGGAAATGATGACTAGAACCTCCAACCAAGCTTGGCGGAGTGTCCCATCCTCTTGGCCCACTGATAATGGTTACTTTTTTTCTGTATATGTGTTCATGTTGTCTTTTCTGTATGTTGGAATCCAAGACTAATAGACATTTTAAGTATTTCAGTTCTTTTAGTTAATGTTCTTCTCTGCTATCATCCCCATAGGATTCTATGGGGCTCCTGGGCATGGAAATCTTTTTGTGTCCCCCATTCTTTGTTTATAAGAAATAGTTTTCAACACTCCAATGCTTTCTCTGAGTTCCAAAGTGCAGGTTCAAGCAGTTGCTAACTGGGTAAGGGAGGGGACCCAGAAGAGAGGGAGGAGCAGTCAAGAAACAGTAGTGCAGCCTTGGGCCAGGGTTCTGGTTCTGCCTCAAGGGATAAACATAATACCGTTGAACTCTTCTGCAGAACTAAACCTCCCCAACATACCGTTCAGGTCAGTTCAGTCATTCAGTCCTGTCCGACTCTTTGCGATCCCACGGACTGCAGCACACCAGGCCTCCCTGTTCATCACCATCTCCTGGAATTCACTCAAACTCACGTCCATCAAGTCAGTGATGCCATCCAGCCATCTTCTCCTCTGTCGTCCCCTTCTCCTCCTGCCCCCAATCCCTCCCAGCATCAGAGTGTTTTCCAATGAGTCAACTCTTCAC
>SJYC01105024.1:0-13259 GCA_006408675.1 Madoqua kirkii
AAAAATTCTGTTAGCCTTTGCCCTGCTTCGTTTTGTATTCCATGGCCAAATTTGCCTGTTACTTCGGGTATCTCTTGACTACCTACTTTTGTGTTCTAGTCTCCTATGATGAAAAGGACATCTTTTTTGGCTGTTAGTTCAAGAAAGTTTTGAAGGTCAGCACTCAAGATGGCAGGATAGAAGGATGTGCGCTCATCCTTTTCCATGAAAACTCTAAAATTACAACTTGTTACTGAACCACCATTGACAGGAGAATGTTGGATCCCACCATAAAAAGATACCCCATGTCCAAGCAGGAGAAGCCCAGCAAGATGTTAGGAGTAGTGAAATCGTGTTTAGAATCACATCCCATACCTGCCAGAGATGCTCAGAGGGCTCAAACAAAACCTTGTGTGCACCAGGACCCAGAGATCCCACAGTCTGAGCCAGACCTGCCTTTGAGTGTTTGAGTGTCTCCTGCGGAGGTATAGGTCAGCAGTGGCCTGCTGCAGAGGCAGGGGCTCTGGGTGTAGCAGACCTGGGTCATAAAACATGTGGCATAAGCCCTCCTGGAGGAGGTCATCATTAACCCCACCATAGAACAGCCAAGTAGACAACCCACAAACTAAAGAACAACTATACCAAATAAATTATCACATTGTTAGGAAAGTTCTAGGACCCGCAAGAGATCTTCCAATCTGGGGATCTGGCAGAGAAACTGAGAACCCCCAGGGAATTTGACTTTGTAGGCCAGTGGGATTTGATTAGAGGACTGGGGAAACAGATTCTTGGGGGGCACAAACTAAACCTTGTGTGCACCAGGACCCAGGAGACAGGAGCAATAACCCCACAAGGAACTGACTTAGACTTGCCTGTGAGTGTCCAGAAATCTCCAGTGGAGGCATGGGTTAGCAGTGGCCTGCTGCATTGTCGAGGACACTGAGTGCAACGGTGTGTGCATGGGACCTTTTGAAGGAGGTGGACATTATCTTCAGTACCTCCACTATAGTTTGGTCTTAAGTCAAACAACACAGCTCCACCCATCAACAGAAAATTGGATTAAAGATTTACTGAGCATGGCCCCACCCATCAGAACAAGACCCAGTTTCCCCCATCAGGGAAAAATAAAAACTGATGAAACTGTCAGTCTCTCCCATCAGGAAGTGAAGTGAAGTGAAGTCGCTCAGTCCTGTCTGACTCTTTGCGATCCCATGGACTGTAGCCTGTCAGACTCTTCTGTTCATGGGATTTTCCAGGCAAGAGTGCTGGAGTGGATTGCCATTTCCTTCTCCAGGGGATCTTCCTGACCCAGGAACTGAAGCTGGGTCTCCATGAGGAAGCTTCTGTAAGCCTCTTATCTTTATCTTTCAGAGGGCAGACAGAATGAAAACAACAATCACAGAAATCAAACTGATCACATGGACCACAGCCTTGTCTAACTCAATGAAACTAAGCCATGTCGTGTGGAGCCACCCAAGACAGATGGGTCATGGTGGAGAGCTCTGACAAAATGTGGTCCACTGGAGAAGGGAATGGCAAACCACTTCAGTGTTCTTGCCTTGAGAACCCCATGAACAGTATGAAAAGGCAAAAAGATATGACACTGAAAGATGAACCCCCAACAAACGGAAGAGGTTAACTAACTGATGAAGCAGTCTTCATTCCAGAGAGAAGGTCACAGTTTTATAACCTCAAGAACCACAAAAGCTCATCAGGTCATACTAAAGGGATTCAGGTCCTACACACTAACTGATCATTATTAGCAACCCTGCCTTTGAACCACTGCTCATTACCAAATCTCTCCCTTTTAGGACACTCAGGTTATGAGGTCATGAGCCCCTGTGTCCCCATTTGCCTGGCAAAGCGATACAGTATGTCCCCTACATATGAACAGGTTATATTCTGAGTGTGTGTTCATAAGTCCAATTTGTTTGTAATCCAACAAAGTTAGCCTCAGTTCAGTTAAGTTGCTCAGCTTATAATAGTGTACTATAATAGGTTAATAATACTTTTCACACAAAATCATACACAAAATAACACACAAAATAAAGAAAACATTTAAAATTTTACAGTACATCACCTTGGAAAGTACAATAGTACAGTATAATAGCTGGCCTACAGGGACTGGCATCAAGTGAACAGCAAGAAGAGTTACTGACTAGAAGAGGGAGATGCAGAGCTAAAGGATGGTAGAGCAATAAGAGATTGAGGGCAAGCCGCAGTTTCACTCATGCCTGACATTGATGGCACAGGTTCTGATTCCCGGCTGGATTCAATTCTATCTATCCTCTGGAAAAAATGATCCAGCGGGAAAATGTCAGGGTTGTTGTTACTGCTCAGTTGCTAAGTTGTGTCCTACTCTTTGCGACCCCATGGACTGCTGAGTGGTAACTCTTTTTCTATCATCATAAATAACGTGGTAGCACTGGATTGCATTCTGAATGGCTGCTGTGGATTTTGTGTACCATTCTCTGTTTGGGTCCTGTGCCTCAAAAACCTAACAGTGCTGCCTCAAATAAAGAAAATCTTGCCATTTCCTATATCGTGAATCTCTTCGGTTCTTCAGTTACTTCTTCTGCCTCTTGTCTGTCTTCTTCCTTTTCCCATGTCTCCAGTTCCATCAGATCTTCATTACCAAGCTCCTCGTGTTGTACAGCAAGGAGTTCAGTAAGCTGTCCTCTTACAGATCTAGCTCTAGCTTCTCACTGAGGATCACTATGTTGTTGAAGACCTCTTTAGACTCCTCATCCATCTTCTCAAATCCATAGAAATCATGAACAAACTGTGGGCAAATGTTCTTCCAAACCCCATTCATAGTGATGGCTACAACCTCCCACCAAGCAAAGTCAATGTTTTTTGGAAGGACTATAACATCTACAAGGCCATTGTAGATGTTATAGTCCTTCCAAAATGGTCAAAAGGTTGTTCTGACTTGTCATTTGCCTTTGCTGCCTGACAAAAAGTGTGACATGAATAATATTTCTTGAAAGGCACTATAACTCCTGGTCCATAAGTTGGATGCATGATGTAGTATTCAGTGGCAGATGCACTATTTTGATGTTGGAATGAAAGTCACCCATGAATAGGGGGTGGCCTGAAGCATTGTTGAGCAGCAAAAGAATGTTGATGGGACATCCTTCTTCAAGCAATATTTCTGTATCTCTGGAATAAAGTGGTAGAAAAACTAGTTCTGGAAAATGGCTTGTATAACCCAGGTTTTGGGGTTGCTCTTTGACACAATATGAAGAGACCCCTTGGCTATGTTCTTGAGGGCTCTTGGGTTCTCCAAATGGTAAACTAAGAGAGGCTTCAGCTGCTGGAAGCATTGCCACCAAACATCAGAGTTAACTTGTTCTTTGTTGCTTTATAGCCTGGCATCAACTTTTCCTCCTTACTGATATAACTTTGGTCTGACATCTTCCAGTACAGTCCTGTCTCAGCCACATTAAAAATCTGCTTGGGTAAATAATACCTTCATCAATAATTTCTTGAAGCATTTCAGAAAAGTCCCGGGCAGCTACTGTATCTGTATTTGCTGCCTCCCCGCTTTTACATTGTGAAGTTTGGCTCTAACCTCCAACCAATGAAACCAGTCATGGATGGCATTAAAAGATGCACCCTCTGGTTCTTCACTGTGCTTCTTCTTCATATCTTCATAGCTTTCTCTTAAATCAGCATTAAGCTGAGTGGGCACAACACTGATGCTGATCCTGCATGTACACCCTAAGTTTCTCCATCTCCTCCATCACTTTTTCCATGCTTCTTCAATATTATCTTTGACATCATTGACACAGCAGACTTCACATGTTCCATCATCTTATTCCTGTTCTTTAGAATTGTGTCGATGGTTGAATGATTCATGTTATAAGAACGAGCGATATCTACCATCTTTTTGCCTTGCTCCACTCAGTTTACACTTTTGTTTCCATCGTTGTTGCTTCTCAAATCTGAGCAGTACCACTTATATCACTGCTGTTTTTATGCTTGCTTCCAGATATCTTGGGCTTGAAATAAAGATACTGCACTACTGTACACTTGACAGTACTGTGAGGCACCTAGAAGCATAACCACTTGCAGAGATGCAGGCGTGTGATTCCAGACATGTAAACTAATTTGTGTGATTGGACATGTGACTGCACATTCACATCTTTGAAAGTTTGAAGCTTGAAGGTTCATATGTAGGGGAATTAGTGTAAAGTTATTCTTTTTTACTTTACCCAAAACTCTGTCTCCAAGATTCAGTTCAGCACCACTGCCCAGAGGCTGAGTTTTGGCAGCAATCTTAGGTAGTTTATAGAGGTGAACTTGTTATCCTTTCCTCCTTTATAATCATCATGGTCAACATTAAGAAATATTTCTACAAATATACTGCATGAGACAGAGCTTACCTTTACTTTAAAGGCTAATGTTTTTGGATAGATTAATTGTGATGCTCATACAAATATAAAGTGAACACATGCCAAAGATTTTATTTAAGTCATTAATTAATGAGAAACTCAATAAGATGATACAATTGGTTCAAAGGAGAATTAAGAGTAGACATATAGATATACAAACAGAAATACTGAAATGAATAGTTGAAAAACTGATGATCCATCAGCAATAATCAATTGCATTCAAGTGGACACAATTTGTCTGTATTTCTCTGGATACAAATCATTTGCATTTTCATCAGTTTTCTGCAACTTAAATAATTGTAAAATAGCTCAAAGAGATTAAAGAGGGAGCTGAGCCCTTGACTGGACACTCAGTAATCTTTATTGCCTATTTTAAAATCATTCACATTTCTAATTGGAGTCTGTGTGCCCCAGCATTAGCTTCGTGATTTTTTTCATTCTAGCTGTGCCATTAAGCAAAGTCCATGCAGGAAAGGAATATAAAATTCCCAACGGGAAAGCCATTCTCACACAAAAGTTTATTGCCACCAACACGTTAGATCATGAACAGGTTCGTGGATGACTGGAAAGAAGACAGAAGAAGAGGTTGGCTCTTTGGTTGAGTTCCCTCAATGGCATCAAGGTATCTGAGTAGTCAGCTGGGTCCCAGAGAACACAGGAGACAGAAATGTGAGCCATCTTCCTTCAGATCCGTTTCTTTCAACAGCCCTGGGTTAGGATCTCCTTTGCTGGAATGAAGCTATGACACCCAGGTCACCTATGAGACTGAGCCAGAGGGTGACTGCAGGGCAAGATGGACCAAAGTCACACCATTTCAATGCACAATCTTTACAGCCTGAACAATTTAAATGCTTAAAATAGTTAAGTCATTCCTGCCAGCATAAGGTTCACTGGGATTGTAACATCATCTAATTTTAACCACTACATTAAAAGTGTTTTCAAACAGTCCTACCAGTGCTCAACTTAAATCCTCTCTTGAAAATACTGCACTCACATAACTACTCAGCCTAATGAGTGGTCTCTGGAAACCATCAAGGGAGCAAGATTGCAGTTTCCCATTAGCTGCAGCAAACCAGCCCACAAGCGGATTTCCCAGGCTTCCTGGTGAGCCCAGACCCCTTGGATGGTGCAGAGTCCTCACAAAGCAGATATTTGTTTCAGAGACACCCTGGATACTCACCCAGATCAGAAAACCTTACCCGTCTCCTGAGAAATCTGTATACAGGTCAAGAAACAATAGACTGGTTCCAAATCGGGAAAGGAGTCTTGACATCAAGACTGTATATTGTCATCCTGCTTATTTAACTTATATGCAGAGTATATCATGCAAAATGCTGGGCTGTGGATGAACCAAAACCTGGAATCAAGATTACTGGGAGAAAAACCAATAGTCTCAGATATGCAGACACCGCCCTTATGGCAGAATGTGAAGAAGAACTGAAGAGCCTCTTGATGAAAGTGAAAGAGGAGAGTGGAAAAGTTGGCTTAAAACTCAACATTCTGAAAACTAAGATCATGGCACCTGGTCCCATCACTACATGGCAAATAGATGGGGAAACAATGGAAACAAGAGACAGACTTTATTTTGGGGGGCTCCATAATCACTGCAGATGGTGACTGCAGCCATGAAATGAAAAGATGCTTACTCCTTGGAGGAAAAGCTATGACCAACCTAGACAGCATATTAAAAAGCAGAGACATTGCTTTGCCAACAAAGATCCATCTAGTCAAGGCTATGGTTTTTCCAGTGGTCATGTATGGATGTGAGAGCTGGACTGTGAAGAAAGCTGAACACTGAAGAATTGATGCTTTTGAACTGTAGTGTTGGAGAAGACTCTTGAGAGTCCCTTGGACTGCAAGGAGATCCAACCAGTCCATCCTAAAGGAGATCAGTCCTGGGTGTTCATTGGAAGAACTGATGTTGAAGCTGAAACTCCAATACTTTGGCCACCTGTTGAGAATAACTGACTCACTGGAAAAGACCCTGATGCTGGCAAAGATTGAAGGTGGGAGGAAAAAGAGACGACAGAGGATGAGATGGATGGCATCACTGACTTGATAGACATGAGTCTGAGTAAGCTCTAGGAGTTGGTGATGGACAGGGAAGCCTGGCGTGCTGCAGTCCATGGGGTCACAGAGTCAGACACGACTGAGTGACTGAATTGGATACTGGCAATATCTTTCTCTAAATTAGTTAGAATCTAGCCTGATTGAAACAAGACATTCTTTCCTGTTTACTTTGCCTGAGTGAGAGTTTTGTGTCTCCTAGAAAGAGGGGGCAGAGAAGAAATCTACCATTGTGATACCAAGAAATCTGCTTTCCCAGAAATGCGGCTTTCACAGAGGAGTTGAGCAAGGGTGTGGGTGGAGATACTGGACAGCTTCCTGCAACTTGTGAGTCAGGTCATTATCATGCAGTTTCACCATTTTTTTGGAGGGAACTCCCAGGACTTTGGCTGCATGTATATGCCAATGTTATATATATGAACAATTTCTAAAATCAAAGCCAGGGTCACTGTGATGTGGGACTTTCTACTCCCACAACTTCTTGTCATCTACTAAAATAATTCTGAAGGCTATGCTGGGGTCCACACTCATATTCTTTCATATGTGGTTTACTACATATTCTCAGTTTCTAATTTGTGGCTCAAGAAGCCTTGCGACATCGGCAAATTTCCCTTTGACTATGTATGTGAATCACTCATCTGTACACGAAGGGTGGGGTTACCAGACGGTTTCCCCAGTCTTTCTGACTCTACATGTTCTTTTGCAATTCTCCAAACTAAGTCTGAATTCCTTAAAAAGCTTGTCAAGAGCCCTGTGCTCGGCCAAGCCCTTAGTCCATGACAGCCTTGCACTGAAGCTCATTTCTCAATTACAAAGAACTACTAGAATTATTAACCCTTGTGACTCAGACAGTAAAGTATCTGCCTACAATGCGGGAGGCCCAGGTTCAATCCCTGGGTCAGGAAGATCTCCTGGAGAAGGAAATAGCAACCCACTTCAGTATTCTTGCTTGGAAAATCCCATGGACAGAGAAATTTGGTAGGCTAGAGTCCATGGGGTCACAAAGAGTTGAACACAACTGAGCAACTTCACTTTCGTTAGAATTATTTATTTTGCATTGTCTCCCTTGCTAGACATTAAACTCCAGAAGGACAGGGTAGATTTCTTCCTTACTCAGCACTATCTCCGCAGCACCTAACACATCCTATGCATTCACTATTCGAAGGAATGATGCTAAAGCTGAAACTCCAGTACTTTGGCCCCTCATGGGAAGAGTTGACTCATTGGGAAACACTCTGATGCTGGGAGGGATTGGGGGCAGGAGGAGAAGGGGACGACAGAGGATGAGATGACTGGATGGCATCACTGACTCAATGGACGTGAGTCTGAGTGAACTCTGGGAGTTGGTGATGGACAGGGAGGCCTGGCGTGCTGCGATTCATGGGGTCGCAAAGAATCAGACACAACTGAACGACTGAACTGAACTGAAGTATTTGCTGAACAAGTGAAAAGGGGCACCAGGGGCTTGGGTTCTTAGCTGCTAGACAATGGCAGCAAGTAAGCCTGCCAGGGTGTGACTAGGCAAGCTTCCTGAGCCGCTCTTATCTCTTAGGCAGAAGAGTACTTCAGGCACCTGTGAGCATTGTCTGGAACTTCTTCTGACAGTGGAGACTGCAGGATTTGCAATACTCCATCCCTAAAACCTTCTGAGCTAGAGCTGCATATTTTGAGACGAATAGAGATTCTTAGCTGCTAGACAATGGCAGCAAGTAAGCCTGCCAGGGTGTGACTAGGCAAGCTTCCTGAGCCGCTCTTATCTCTTAGGCAGAAGAGTACTTCAGGCACCTGTGAGCATTGTCTGGAACTTCTTCTGACAGTGGAGACTGCAGGATTTGCAATACTCCATCCCTAAAACCTTCTGAGCTAGAGCTGCATATTTTGAGACGAATAGAGTGACATATCCTCTGTGCAGTTCTATGCCTTCCTGGCCCAGGGTTTCGAAGTCTGCCTCTCACTTCTCCACCCTATGACTGACCTACTGTGACTCCACTCACACTCCTCACCCTCATTGCACTGGATACTCTTAATCCAATCCCAATGCAAATCAGCAAATCAGAACCACCACCTGGGCACCAGGCACAGGTGACTAGTGAGATTTGAACCACACCCTAGTTGCCCTTGCCAGCAGTGAACCTACCTGGTAGGGGATTTTCCCACCAGGAGGAAAGGGCAATTTGGGGTGTGGGGGGTGTGGGATGTAGTTAGGCCAAGCCATGACCCAGAGAAGTAAAATTTTAATACTTTGATACTTTGCACAGAGGCAGTCCTACCAGAGGGGCTTCCCTGGTGGCTCAGTGGTAAAGAATCCACCTGTCAATGCAGGAAATGCGGGTTTGATCCCTGGGTCGGAAAGATCTCTTGGAGAAGGAAATAGAAACCCACTCCAGCATTCTTGTGTGGAGAATCCCATGGACAGAGGAGCCTGGTGGGCTGTAGTCCGTGGGGTTGCTAAGAGTCCAAGAGAACAAAACAGCAACAAGCCCTGCCAGAAATGTCTTTTCTGTTTACAGAGCTAACTATCCGGACTTTCTCTACTCATGTCTGCCCTTGTGTGGGAAGTCAATGGGGCTGCTGGAACTTTCTTCTTCCAGGCTTGTCCCAGAGGAGTGGGAGGAGCCCAGAGAAGGTTGGAAACTTCCTCTCCCCTCTGCGTCTTGGGCAGCACTGTTCACTGAGTGGAGAAAGGAGAGCTGTGCCCCCTGCAAATATAAATGTCCTCTCACCAGAGCATGAAGCAAGAGACTGTCACCTAACATTAAACTGAAACTTTAGTAACAGTCTTAAGCTGAAAATCTTCCCTGATAGTCTCCACGAGCATTGTTTCACTCTTGAAATCTGTAATCTCTACTAGAGGTAGAGATCAGAATTAATTAGAATATTCGGAATTTGGAATAATAGTGATTGGGGGACACACAGGGATTGAGTGTGGACGGATGACAGAGACAGAGCTCAGCTGTTCTCTGACAGGCTCATTCTTTGTCTATAGGGCTGAAATGTTTCCCAGGATAAAAGTATGATTAACATCATTTTTCCATAAACACTGTCAGTAGATTATGATCAAAGGCAGTGTGCACTTAAACAAAGATGTGTGGGAGTGAACGCATTCTCTTTCTTTCCTTTGCCTAATCTCTTCTCAGACTCACGATCCTAGGCCTTAGGGAAATCTTCAGCGAATGATGTCAGAAACCGTTTTCAAATGTCCAGCAGTTGACAGTTGATATACGTCTCCTGGATGGGATGAAAATGAACAAAGTGCCTCTGTTTTGTAAACTGCCGAGCTAAACTTGTAATTATAACATGTATTTGAAATTTGCATTTCAAATGGTCCAACTGTTTTTCTGAGCGTTTCAATCTCTACGGCATCGACACTCATCCGATTCACCCAGATTGTAGATTTCATTTTATGCACCTCTGCAGTCTTTTCTTCTTCTTCAACACAGTATTTTACAAAATCTTTCTGAAAGTCCTTTCTAATGTTGACAAAAGCATGTCCTCTCTTGGAACTTACAGGGAAAGGGAAAATTGGATTTTAAAGTGAATCTGTGTGTGCGTGTGAGTGTGGGCATGCGTGGATGCAAACTCTGGAAAGGATGGGGGAGGGCAAAAGGACAAGTGATGGCAAAAAGTGACTCTCTTTTCATAATAAGCCAAGAAATGGAGACGATTTGATCCAGGAAGGCTTACTGGACTTCCTTGAAGTCATTTATATATTGCTAAGTGATCTGCATATCGCTGGGGCTACTAGGTCCCTGCACTGCGTTCCCTAAGCCTTTTTTCTCCCTTTTCCCCACAAGGAGGATGGTAATAATTAAGCTAGCAGGAAAACACCGAGAGAGAACAAAAGAGACAGTGGCAGGAGCTCAAAGTCACCTCTTACTTTTAACTCCGTGAAGATCTGGGAACACACTCGCCCTGTCAGCTTCTCAGGAAACGAGGCAGATTTTATTTTCTCACCTCTAGAAAGGAAACCCATTTGAGGGATTATGAATGTTGGTCTGTGTCTCAGTCTGAAGTTTAAATCTTTTCAAGTATGCAGTTATTAAGATGCCAAGTTGCCTCACTTAATTACAACCTTTATTATAGTATTGAATACTTTAAATGCACTATTTATCACACCTGAAGAGAAGAGCAGCCGTTCCTTAATGGCCCACTCTCAGTGGGCTGCTATTGACGATCTTCTGTACTGGATTAATTCCTAGTAATTGCCTAGTGAGGCTTCCCAGGTGGCGCTAAAGGTAAAGAACCTGCCTGTGCTAATGCAGGAAACGTAAGAGATAATGTGTTTGCTCCCTGGGTGGGGAAGATCCCATGGAGGCGGGCATGGCAACCCACTCCAGTGTTCTTATGTGGAGACTCCTGTAGACAGAGGAGCCTGGTGGGCCACAGTCCAGTGGGTCACAAAGAGTCAGACATGACTGAAATGACTTAGCATGCACACAATGGCCTAAAGGGATTCTTTCCCATGATTTGCAAGCCTGGGGTCACTGGGATGGGACAGGTGGGATGGGTCTTTCAAAGAACAGTAGCTTTTGACTCCCATCCTGCACTTTCAGCTCATGAAGTCAGGAAATGAAGGCCTTAGAACTTCGCTAGTGGTCCAGTGGTTAAGAATCCGCCCACCAGTGCAGGGGCATGGATTTGATTCCTGGTTTGGGAAGATTCCATGTGCCTCGGGCAATTAAGCCTGTGCATTGCAGCTACTCAGCCCATGTTCTAGAGCCTGTGTTCCGCAACAAAAGAAGCCACCGCAATAAGAAGCCCCCGCACCACAACTAGGGAGTAGCTCTGTTTGCCACAGCTAAAAAAAAAAAGAGGGGGTGATTAAAAACAATAAAGAAACAAACACCTTGAGTCCAAGGCACCGTCTTCACTGTAGAAAGGCTGTATTAGTAGCAGGGCACCAAACAGAGCAGGACAAATCAACTCCTTCCTTAAGAGTCTCTTCTAATTAAAGCCAACTCTGAAGTCGCTTTCCTCTGACGACCCCCTTCTGTCATGGAAACAACGAGGCTGGTCTGCTGAAGGCAGTCCAGCCCCACAGGAGGTCAGAGCTTTGGGAGTTCCTCCCATGTGCTGGGTGCTGTCTTGCCTCATTTCATTGACTTTCATTCAGTTTTCGATGGAGTCCCTCATTCATTAAGCCAACTTCAAAGTATTTTAGGCCTGCTGTTAGGATAAAGTACCTGAGGTTCAGAGAGTTTGTGTCTCTGTCCCAAGCACACAATAGCTGGGAGGTGGTAGCTCTGTCTGATTTCAAGGAGACATTTAGGAAAACGTCACACTGATGAGAGGCACAGGAAGCAAAATCCAGAATCATCCCTAGGTCCTTCCCAGGTGCTGGAAGGAGGTCCCGAGTGACCTCTGTTCTCTTGTCCTTTTACACATCCCACCCAGGGGACACTCAGCACCAGAGACAGCCTGGTGTCACAGCCACCTCAGCCTTTTACAAATAAGCTGTCTCTTCTGGTTCAGTCCCTTGTAGCACCCAGAAGCTAGTTGGATGTGTCTTTACAAAGCCTGAGTAGTCAGTCAGACTAGTGCCTCTTTTTCAAACTTCCCTTTCCTCTTCAGGACCCAACCCAGGGCGCTGTTCCCTCCCCTGACCTCTTCTTCTGGAACCAGGCCAATGGAGTGTCAAATAGGGGTGATGGCAGTGGTCAGAGATCAAGGTTTTGCCCCGGGGCCCGAGATGTCCTGGACAAGCTGCCAAGTCAGAGTTGTGGGGTTTCACTGGGCTTTGCTAAGCCCAACACAAAGGTCAGTGGAGTGAGATTTGTCCTCCCTAGAATGCCTCTGTGCAAGTGTTAACCCTTTGCAAGGCCATGGACTGTAGCCCACCAGGCTCCTCGTTCATGGAATTCTCCAGGCAAGAATACTACAGTGGATAGCCATTTCCTTCTCTAGGGGATCTTCCCAACTCAGGGGTCGAACTCCAGTCTCTCACCTTGCAGGTAGTTTCTTTACCATCTGAGCCACCAGGGAAGCCCTAGGTTTGTGTTTATAATCTTTGATCTCTCTTCTTGTATCCCTTTGTCCTCTTGTGGATAATAATAATAACAACAACAATAATAATTTTATTAAAAATTCTACCATTTATTAAGTGCTCATTAAGAACCAACTACTATGTTTAATTCATTTCATATATTACCTTGCTTAATCCTGACGTCAGTCTAATGAGTTAAGAGTGATCACCTTCTTAGTAACAAGAGAGGCTGTGGTTGGTTGTCAACCCTAACTGCATGTGATAAGCACACAAGAGTTTTTTCTAAAATGTGGTCTCCCATGGAGATAGTTTCAGTTGCCTGAAAGTGGACCAGGACAACTAATGGCTCTTAATGGTCGCTGTGCCTGGAAATCAAATGGAGAACTTTAAATATACACTGATTTTGTTGGTCTGACATGATGCCTAGGGCACTGGAATTTTTTTTTTCCCCTGTGGCTTTTTTTTTTTAACAGATATCATTTTTTAACGCAGTCTTAAGAAAACTGCACAGAAAATATAGTGAATTCCCGAATTCCCCCTTTCCCCTACACACAGATTCATCTATTAGTCACATCTTGCATTAGTGTGGTACAGTTATTACAGTGATGAACCAGTAGAGAAGTTTGAGTATTAACTAAAGTCATAGCCTCTATTGAGGTTCACTCTTCATGTATATATCTGAGGTTATTGATATTTTTCCCAGCAATCTTGATTCCAGCTTGTGTTTTATCCAGCTCAACATTTCTCATCATGTACTCTGCATATAAGTTAAATAAGCACAGTGACAGTATACAGCCTTGATGTATTCCTTTTCCTATTTGGAACCAGTCTGT
>SJYC01105025.1:0-15561 GCA_006408675.1 Madoqua kirkii
CTGGGAAACAGTGGAAATAGTCTCTGGCTTTATTTTTGGTGGGCTCCAAAATAACTTCAGATGGTGACTGCAGCCAAGAAATTAAAAGATGCTTACTCCTTGGAAGGAAAGTTTTGACCAACCTAGAGAGCATATTAAAAAACAGAGACATTACTTTGTCAACAAAGGTTCGTCTAGTCAAGGTATGGTTTCTCCAGTAGTTTTGTATGGATGTGAGTTGGACTACAAAGAAAGCTGAGCACTGACTTAAAAGAATTGATGATTTTGAACTGTGGTGTTGGAGAAGACTTTTGAAAGTCCCTTGGACTTCAAGGAAATCCAACCAGTCTATCCTAAAGGAGATCAGTCCTGAGTATTCATTGGAAGGACTGATGTTGAAACTGAAATTCCAATACTTTGGTCTCCTGATGTGAAGAACTGACTCATCAGGAAAGACCCTGATGCTGGGATAGATTGAAGGTGGGAGGAGAAGGGGCTTACAGAGGATGAGATGGTTGGATGGCATCATCACCAACTCAATGGACATGAGTTGGGTAAACTCTGGGATTTGGTGATGGACAGGGAGGCCTGGGGTGCTGCAGTCCATAGGGTTGTAAAGAGTCAGACGTGACTGAGAGACTGAACTGAACCGAACTTCATGTGTAGGTCCATGGTTTTGATGAATGCATAAGGTTATGAATCCACCATTATAGTGTCACATAGCATAGTTTCCTAAATCTATATTCTATAGTTTCCACATAGAATCAGTTCAGTTCAGTTCACTCACTCAGTCATGTCTGACTCTTTGGGACCCCATGAATTGCAGCACGCCAGGCCTCCCTGTCCATCACCGTCTCCTGGAGTTCACTCAGACTCATGTCCATCAAGTCCGTGATGCCATCCAGCCATCTCATCCTCGGTCGGCCCCTTCTCCCACCCCCAGTCCCTCCCAGCATCAGAGTCTTTTCCAATAAGTCAACTCTTCACATGAGGTAGCCAAAGTACTGGAGTTTCAGCCTCAGCATCATTCCCTTCAAAGAAATCCCAGAGCTGATCTCCTTCAGAATGCACTGGTTGGATCTCCTTGCAGTCCAAGGGACTCTCAAGAGTCTTCTCCAACACCACAGTTCAAAAGCATCAGTTCTTCAGCTCTCAGCTTTCTTCACAGTCCAACTCTCACATCCACACATGACCACAGGAGAAACCATAGCCTTGACTAGACGGACTTTTGTTGGCAAAGTAATGTCTCTGCTTTTGAATATTCTATCTAGGTTGGTCATAACTTTTCTTCCAAGGAGTAAGCGTCTTTTAATTTCATGGCTGCAGTCACCATCTGCAGTGATTTTGGAGCCCCCCAAAATAAAGTCTGTCACTGTTTCCACTGTTCCCCCATCTATTTCCCATGAAGTGATGGGACCAGATGCCATGATCTTCATTTTGTGAATGTTGAGCTTTAAGTCAACTTTTTAACTCTCCTCTTTCACTTTCATCAAGAGGCTTTTTAGCTCCTCTTCACTTTCTGCCATAAGGGTGGTGTCATCACATATCTTAGAATAGTGCCCCAAGAATCCCTTGGGGTTTGTCTAGTCAGCCCTTCCTTCTTTCTTCCAAAACCCTTGCATCCAGGGCACTGAGATTTTTAAAAGTTTCACCAGGTAAATTTACTGTAGTCAAAGTTGAGATCCATGGCACTGAATGGAATATTTTGACTAAGATCCACAGAAGTTGAGGAGTGAGGTTGGGAATTAAAAGTGTTGACCCCAGTTTACTCCTGTTACACCTCCCCCTTTCGCTGACAATTCTCTGATCATTCCGGCACCCAGTTGGAGCCATCCCATCATAACCCCTCCAGATAGATGAGTCTTGGGAGCAGTGGAAGCTTTTACTTATTTGTAGAAGGACAATCAGCATACAAGAAGCATTTTAGGACCCCGGAGACAGGTAGAAGCATTTTGGAGGTTAGAGGGAGTGGGACCCCTGCCTAACTCTTCTGCCTGCATTTGTGCCGAAGGCCAAGGTCACTTGGCCCAAGTGATCCCAAGGGCTGGTGTCCTGGCAGCTGGACCAGAGCAGAGACTAAGTGAGCCCCAAGCCCATGGCAATGTGTGCTCCTGAGCTGTGATCCTCTCATCTCCCTCCCACATCCTAGCTGCTATCACTTTGCAACTTCATCCTCACTAAAGAGGTAAAAAAATCTTTCATTTCAATTTCATATAAAAGTAGAAACCTTTTGGTCTCAGTGTTTTAGCCCTTTGAAGGCTCCTGTCTTTGGCGCTAGGTTAAAGAATCCACCTGCCAATGCAGCAGATGTGGGTTCAACCCCTGGGTCAGGAAGATCCCCTGGAGAAGGAAATGGCAAACCACTCCAGTATCCTTGCCTGGGAAATACCATGGACAGAGGAGCCTGAAGGGCTACAGTCCATGGGTCACAAATAGTCAGACATGACTGAGCACACAGACACAGACACAGACACACACACACACACACACACACACACACACACATCTTTGGTGTGTATGTCCACTCTCCCCGTGGTCCTAACATTTCTCCCCCAGGCTATCCCAGCTGAAGGTGGGCTGCTAAGCCACTGCCAAGGTCTGAGTGGGAGGGCAGGCTCTCCAGCAACCTTCATATGGTGTGCTGGCCTTTTGTCATCTAAGAAATCACCACTTTATTGAAGACTCACACAGTCTGTGCTTCACTGATATAATCCTTAACCCCAAATGAGTCACTTTGGCCCCACTGGTTCCCACCATGTGTTTCTGGGAGTGCCCAGGAGTGCCCTGCATTCACTTGCAATGATCCCCTGCTAATTTACTTTTCTTCTGGGTAACTATGGGCCAGCCCTGTGGGGTGGTGAGGAAGAGGAGACCCTCTGCTTTAGGGCCCCAAGTGGGTACAGCTCAGCCCAGGGGTCCTTCAGAGATTTCAGTGGGGGCTGCTCTCTTTCAGGCATTATTCTCATCTCTTTTTTTCTCTCTTGCTCTCCTTCTTGCTCTCACTCTCTCTGGGATTCACACGGAAGTCAGTGGAGGCCTGGGCTGGGGAAAAACCTGACGACGGCGGTACACAATGATTCTGGAAATTCGCCTCCACTTTTGTTGCTTCTGAAACTCTACTCCACCTCTGTTTGTCACTGGTCTGATGACTCTCACTTTCTCTTTCCTTCGCAGAGTTCTCTTCTGGGAAACGCCTCACTTCCTCAAACAAACAGACTTCTGGCCTGCCCCCCTCCAGGCTGCCTCCCTGCAGCACAAGCCTGGGCTTGGCCTGACTGCAGCTTGGGTGTCCCCAGCCCGGTCCCCAGACACACCCCAGGAATTGCCTGTGACTGAGAAGGGCTGTCAGCCCATCTGTTCACTGAGGCTGTATCTTCATCACTCCAGCAAAATGGAGAGCTGAAAAGTTTACTGGAGGATAAAATTAGATGGAGAAGACTTAGTAACGCCAGCTTCATTCTTCCAGCTGCTGACTGAAACTTTGGCATCGTCTCTGCCTCCTGTCCCACCTCTTAGTTTACCAGCCTGCGAATCCTGAGGGTTCCACCTTTAAGACACAGGCAGAGTCTGACCATTTCTTGCCACCTTTACTGCTTCCAGTTCAGTTCAGTTCAGTTCAGTTCAGTCGCTTAGTCATGTCCGACTCTGCGACCCCATGAATTGCAGCATGCCAGGCCTCCCTGTCCATCACCATCTCCTGGAGTTCACTCAGACACATGTCCATCGAGCCAGTGATGCCATCCAACCTTCTCATCCTCGCTCATCCCCTTCTCCTCCTGCCCCCAATCCCTCCCAGCATCAGAGTCTTTTCCAATGAGTCAGCTCTTCGCATGAGGTGGCCAAAGTACTGGAGTTTCAGCTTTAGCATCATTGCTTCCAAAGAAATCCCAGGGTTGATCTCCTTCAAAATGGACTGGTTGGATCTCCTTGCAGTCCAAGGGACTCTCAAGAGTCTTCTCCAACACCACAGTTCAAAGGCATCAATTCTTTGGCGCTCAGCCTTCTTCACAGTCCAACTCTCACATCCACACATGACCACAGGAAAAACCATAGCCTTGACTAGACAGACCTTAGTTGGCAAAGTAATATCTCTGCTTTTGAATATACTATCTACATTGCTTCCAAAGAAATCCCAGGGTTGATCTCCTTCAAAATGGACTGGTTGGATCTCCTTGCAGTCCAAGGGACTCTCAAGAGTCTTCTCCAACACCACAGTTCAAAGGCATCAATTCTTTGGCGCTCAGCCTTCTTCACAGTCCAACTCTCACATCCACACATGACCACAGGAAAAACCATAGCCTTGACTAGACAGACCTTAGTTGGCAAAGTAATATCTCTGCTTTTGAATATACTATCTTGGTTGGTCATAACTTTTCTTCCAAGGAGTAAGCGTCTTTTAATTTCATGGCTGCAGTCACCATCTGCAGTGATTTTGGAGCACCCCAAAATAAAGTCTGTCTCTGTTTCCACTGTTTCCCCATCTATTTCCCATCAAGTGATGGGACCGGATGCCATGATCTTCATTTTCTGAATGTTGAGCTTTAAGCATTCCAATACCATTGTCTCTTTCAAAGCTCCTGACACCTCCCTTCTTCCACCTTTGCTGCTCCGTGGTCTAATCTGCGCAGCAAAGTGATGCTGCCAAAGTCAGATCAGATGTGTTATTCCTCTGCTTAGAACTTTCCCTCCAATGGTTTTCCACTGTTACCAAGCAAAGGGTCCCACCTGATGTGCATAGAAGCCAATGGAACGGCACCGGCCTTTGAGAAAAGAGAGTGCTTTATTGCAGGGTCAGTGTGCTAGGAGACGGGAGGCAGAACTCAAATCGGTCTCCCTGATCTGGGGCTCGCTCACACCTCTGTGAGTAGGGGACGAGGACTGGGATGCTGAAGCACTGGCAGAGCAGGTGTGGTATGAGGGTTTTGGCACCTGGCTATTCACAGTGAGGATGGTAAAGTTGTGTTCCTGGACAACAGACCCTTCGCTTCTGAAAGGGTTCCCATGTTCAGGTACCAGGGGAAGAAACTTTGATTCTGGCTGTGGAGATTAATATTATCTCCTCTGCGCATGCCTCACCTGCATGACTTGTGCTTTTGATCAGTATCTCTGAAAAGAAACTTAGTATCTTGTTAGAAAGAGGATAAGGCCAATTTGGGTCTGGTTGGCTTCCCAGGTGGTGCTAGTGGTAAAGAACCCACCTGACAAGGCAGGAGATGTAAGAGACTGTTTGATTCCTGGGTCAAGAAGATTCTCTGGAGGAGGAAATGGCAACCCACTCCAGTATTCTTGCCTGGATAATCCTAAGGACAAAGGAGCCTGGAGGGCTATAGTTCATAGGGTCGCAAAGAGTTGGACACGACTGAAGTGATTTAGCATGCGAGCACTGTGGTTATGCAACTTTACTGAGAGTAAAAGCAGTCTTTACAATGGCTTCAAGGCCCTGTGAGATAGGTGACCTGGGATTTCTCTGAACGACTGTCTGCGCCTTTCCTGTGACCCATTGCACTCCAGCCACAGGGCCTTTTGCTTGTTACTTCCTTTGATTGGAACACTCTCCTCCCAGATACACACAGAGCTCATACAAACAGTTAATTGTTCAGTTGCTGTGCATTGCATTGAATTCTAAATCCAGGTATTTGACTTTAAAACTTTGTTTCTCATTCATGAGTTAAACCTATATGTAAAAGGGGGAAATTGGCCCAAATCTGCACAGACAGTTCCCCCTACATTTTTTAATATATATTCATGTAATTTATTTATTTTAATTGGAGGCTAATTACTTTACAAAACTTCCTTTGATTGGAACACTCTCCTCCCAGATACACACAGAGCTCATACAAACAGTTAATTGTTCAGTTGCTGTGCATTGCATTGAATTCTAAATCCAGGTATTTGACTTTAAAACTTTGTTTCTCATTCATGAGTTAAACCTATATGTAAAAGAGGGAAATTGGCCCAAATCTGCACAGACAGTTCCCCCCATATTTTTTAATATATATTCATGTAATTTATTTATTTTAATTGGAGGCTAATTACTTTACAATATTGTAGTGTTTTTTCATACATTGACATGAATGAGCCATGGATGTACATGTGTCCCCATCCTGAACACCCCTCCCACGTCCCTCCTCATCCCATCCCTCAGGGTTGTTGCAGGTGCTTTGAGTGCCCTGTTTCATGCATCAAACTTGGACTAGTGATCTATTTCACATATGGTAATATACATGTTTCAGTGCTGTTCTCTCAAATCACCCCACCCTCGCCTTCTCCCACAGAGTCCAAAAGTCTGTTCTTTATATTTATGTCTCTTTTGCTGTCTCACATATAGGGTCATTGTTACCATCTTTCTAAATTCCATATATATGCATTAATATACTGTATTGGTATTTTTCTTTCTGACTTACTTCACTCTGTATAATAGGCTCCAGTTTCATCCACCTCATTAGAACTAACTCAAAGGTATTCTTTTTAATGGCTGAGTAATATTCCATTGTGTATATGTACCACCGCTTTCTTATCCATTTGTGTGCTGATGGACATCTAGGTTGCTTCCACGTCCTGGCTATTATAAGCAGTGCTACGATGAACATTGGGGTACCCGTGTCTCTTTCAGTTCTGGTTTCCTCGGTGTGTATGCCCAGCAGTGGGATTGCTGGGTCGTATGGCAGTTCTATTTCCAGTTTTTCAAGGAATCTCCACACTGTTCTGCATAGTGGCTGTACTAGTTTGCATTCCACCAACAGTGTAAGAGAAGCTCAGAGAAGAATTTAACGGGTATTAAAGAATGGTTTGGATGCTTTAAATTATTCTCTGAACCTGCGTAGGGCTAGCCTGATTATTTGAATATGTTAATTTTCAAGTAGGAATATTTTGCCGCTTGGCTGCAATATGGAAATTTTAAAAATCATATGCATTTGTCAGGTATGTATTTCTGTGCCATCTCAACTTGTGACTGTCTATATAATACATGATCCATCTATGATTAAGCAAGAAGAAATTTAGAAAACACTGACTTGGTGCCAGCTTGAATTATAGATGTTAAACTAAGGCAGAGTTTAAAACTCAAATTGTTTCAGAGCTAACCTATTTTTTACCTAGTAGTTGTAGGTTTGTATAAGTTTCTTCAGTTATTTACATCACCTCAAAATCTGTGCTCTGACAGGTCTTCAGAATTTGGTGCCAGAATTTGAATTTATGATGTTATTTTTATGTACCAGGTAAAATGGGAAAAAAAAGAGAAAAAAACCCCAAGCACCCAACTGTTCTATGTTTATATAGCCTAAAGCAGTGAACAAACACTTGATTTAGCTTATCTTCACATAGTGGTACCCTGTAGTTACTCGGGTATTTAATCAGTCTTACAAAGCTGCACCTTAAAAAGGAAGAAAATTTTAAAGCTTTTTTCATTTGTTTTATACCCTTCCTACTATACATCCAACGTCCTTTGATATATCAGTCACGCTGCCAACAGAGATTTCTTTGAGAAAGAACACATACCATCCTCTTTAGGATAAACTATGTTAAATGAAAGGGCCAACTGCTTGCCTCTGGCTAAGCTGAGAAGAGAGGAAGTTTAAACTGTAGTTATTTTTCTAACCTCATGTAATTCTATCTCACCTCTTTTTTGTTGTTGTTCTACATTTTTGGCCTTTCTCTATCTTCTTCTAAAGAGGGATGAGCATGAGAGAGGCCTGAAGTAAGCTGGGAAGTCAAAGGTACTAAAAATCTGAAACTTGAAAGAAAAGGAGATCTGGCATGTAAATATTACCTTTCAGTTTATTTTGAAATCATCTCTATGCCCCTTTGCTTAGTTTTCTTTCAAATTCAGTTAGCATCATCATTTCTGTCACCCAGTATGTCCCAGGCCTATGTTAATCACGGTAAATGTTGAAAAATAAGACAGGACACCACTACCACCACTCCCCACCCTGCAGAGGGACTCATCATAATGTGGGGGTGTACAGGTAAGCCATCATTGCAACATAGTAAGTCACTAAAGTCACTGAAGACTCATGAAATTACAATTTTATTTTATTCCCATAGTTTAAAAATATTCTATAGTGAGAGGTAAAATGACAATTTCAACACACTGCTAAGAATTAAAAATTCTCAGTGATTCCACACTTTTCACATGTTCCATCCCTGGGCTGGGAAGATCCCCTGGAGAAGGAAATGGAAACCCACTCCAGTGTTCTTGCCTGAGAAATCCCATGGAAAGAGAAGCCTGCCTGGTGGGCTATATATATATAGTCCATGGGGTCGCAAAAGAGTGACACATAAATTAGTGACTATTCAACAACAATATAAGTAAAGCTATGTATTCACAGAGCCTCAAGGTCATCCCCAATTTCTATAGTTTGCTAGGAGAACTCCCGAGACTCAGCAGATTGTTGTACTCATGGCTAATATTTATTACAGTGGAAAGGTATGGAACAAGGTCAACAAAGGGAGAAGGTTTATGGTACAAAGTCTGGGAGCAACCAGGCACAAGCTTCTAGGGTTCTCTCCTGGTACAGTCACACAGTCCCTGCCTAATTCCCCTGCAAGGAGTTGTGAAATGTTGTCCGCTAGTGGAGCTCTTCAGACATTCATCATCCAGGGTTTTTATTGGGGGCTGGTTACATAGGCAGCCTCTAGAAGGTATATCCTAAAATTTCAGACTCCCAAAAGGAAAACAAGTGCTTAGCACAAACCATTTTGTTTTAACAAAGAGTGTAGGCATGGTGACGCGTCTTATGTATCAGGAATGGTGTGAACTCTGCTGGAGTCCAAGTTCCTAGATACCCACCAAGAGCCAACCTTGTAACTAGGATTTTCAGAGGATTACAGCTGGGCCTGCTGAATTAGCTTTCCTATACTGTTTACATAACATATACATTTTGTACAACATGCTCTGTTTATATATATTCTGCTATTGTCTGTAAGCAGTTTTTGAAGATAACACTATCATGGATATCTTTCCATGCCAGTTCATGTAGGTCTACTTCTTTATCATAGTTACATGGTCTTCCATTTGTAGACAAACAGTTTCTTTAATCATTCCTGTACCAAGTGATATTTGGTTTGTTTGTAACTTTTGGTATTATAAATGATGATGCAAAGAATATCACTGTACATGTATTCTCCATGTATTCATGCCTATTGTTTTGTGACAGAGGCTTCCAGTTTCTGCTATGTAAGCATCTAGAAACAGTATTCCTGGTGTCATTCAATTTGGAAAGGAAGATTGTTGTGTTGGAATTCTACCAGAAGTATTAGAATGTGGAGGGTTTATTGGAAAAGAGGACAATTAGAAGACTATTAAAATATCCAGGTGAAAACTGATCAGGGGTCCAACTAAACTGTGTCAGGGAGCTTGGAAAGGAGCAGAAATGGTGAGGATTTAGTTTTCTATACAACAGTCTCTGATTGTGGATGACTAATAGAGACTGAGAAAGGGGGAGTTCAGGGTGACTCCCAGTTAACATGATCTGGTGGACGGCACAACAATGTGGGAAGCAAGAAGAGAAGAGACAGCAATTAGAAAGCAGTGATAACAGTTCATGGAAGAATTGATGGGGACTCAGGTTTTCAAGTGTTCCCTCCTTCACATATATTGAGCATCTTGCTATGTATCAGCCACTCCATTCACTGTTAGTGTTGGTGCAATTTTTTTGTTTTTTGGGTTTTTGTTTTTGTTTTTTTTTTTGCTAAAAACATTGAGAGAGAAATCTTATGAAATAAAGATTTCAACTAATTTGGCCATTAACTAACATCATTGCTATTCTTTTGTAAATGATACAAAACTTAAAAAAAAAAAAAAGCTATAGAGAGATTGATGGTGAATCAGGTTCCAGATGTTCGAAAAAAATGTGCACACACTTTTGAGTAAAAATCTGCGGAGGGAGGGGGAAAAAGAATCATGAAAGCAAATAAGATCTCTTTTGTGTTTAGGTTTAAAGGTAGACCCTCTCCCACACACTCATTTCAGACAAACAGCCTCAACAAACGTGAGCAGGAAATCCTCCTTCCCTCCTCTGCAGAAAAACACCACCTCCCTCTACAGTTTTGAGTATCACTTGTGTGGGCCTCAAGTGGGGTGTGAAAGAGAGAAGGCAGGAAGCAGTTCTTTTTATTCTTCTCACCAAATTGCTATTCTAAATTTGCCCTCCCCCCACCCCTCCCTCCCTACTCCATGACCCTAAAGTGCAGCTTCCCATCTCCTGAGCCTAGATGTATTTCAATTATAATTTGAATGACAAGGGGAGTTTTACTTTTTTTTTAATGCATCCTTCAATAGAAAGTGATGTGTTTTAATACATTTTATTTCATAATTTTTTTGACTTATATTGAATCTGCCTTCTGAATAAGTTTATTTGACTAGGCAGAAAAATCACATTCTGCATCCATTTGAACCCAATATACATAGAAAATGTGATCCAATACATTCAAAAAAAATTTTTTTTCATACTCTCTGAAGCTTATATGAGGAGGGATAGGGAGTCATGTTTTTTTCTTCCTACCGACTTAAGTCTCTTTGTTTTAAAAATTCCTGTAAAAAGTCATTACATTCCCCAAAGAAGATACACAAGTGGCTAATAAGCACATGAACAGATGTTCATCACTAATCAATAGGAAAACACAAATCAAAATGAGATGCCACCTCATATCCAATAGGATGGCTATTATTAAAAAAAAGAAAATAACAGGTATTAGAGAGGATATGGAGTAATTGGAACCTTTGTGCACTATTGATGGGAATGTAAAATGATACAGGCGGTGTGAAAAACAATATGGAGTTTCTTCATAAAATTAAACCTAAAATCACCATGAAATTCAACGATTCTGCTTCTAGTTAGAATTTTTCTACCCCAAAGAACTGAAAGCAGGGATTGAACAAACATTTGTACACCAGTGTTCATAGTAGCATTACTTGTCATAGCCGACATGTATAAGCAACGCAAGTTGAATTTTTAAATTCAACACAGATGAGTTTTTAAAAAAGTGGTATGTATGTACATTCATTAGTCAGCCTTAAAAAGGAATAGCATTCTGATACACATGCTGCAACATGGATGAACCCTGAAGACATTAAGCTAAGTGGCATAAGCCGGACACAGAAGAACAGATAACTGTGTGATTCCACTTACCTAAGCTACCTAGAGTCGCCAGAGTCACAGACACAAAGTAAAATGATGATACCTACAGCCTGGGGGAGGGGGAAGTGGACAGTTACTGTACAATGAAATGGCGTTTTGGTTTGGAAAGATGTAAAAGTTCTGGAGAACGATGGTGGTGATGGCTGAATAACACTGTGAATGTACTTAACACCATTGAACCGTACGTTTAAAAATAATTAAAATGGGAAATTCTTTCCTGGGTATATTTTACCACAGTATAAAAAATAAAGAAGTCAAGCAATACGCTGCTGCCTGGGCAAATGTGCATTTCTCTCTGTAATGTCTCTCTGATATTTTTCCTCCCTTTGAGGGGTTTTCTTTTCCCCTTCTTTCATCCCAGCTTCCTCTCTGCCCTACTAAATGTACTTAACACTATTGAACCGTACATTTAAAAATAATTAAAATGGGAAATTCTTTCCTGGGTATATTTTACCACAGTATAAAAAATAAAGAAGTCAAGCAATACGCTGCTGCCTGGGCAAATGTGCATTTCTCTCTGTAATGTCTCTCTGATATTTTTCCTCCCTTTGAGGGGTTTTCTTTTCCCCTTCTTTCATCCCAGCTTCCTCTCTGCCCTACTGTATTTAGCACTCTTCCTCATTTGCAAAACTTTCACTAAAGACAGACTATGATATGGTCAAAGACTCCCTAAAGGTAACATTTGAACCAGTATTATAGCTTTCCCTGGCCTGGTGGCTCATCAGTAAAGAACCTGCATGAAAATGCAGGAGACTTATGAGATGTGGGTTTTGTAAGAAACGCTGTGGGAAGGAAAAGCCACCTCTAAGGACCGGAAGGAAAAGCCACCTCTAAGGACCATCAGTGGAAACATTTACTGGGCGGTCGCTCTTGGGCAGACTCCCGGCAGGGAGCGGGGAAGGGAAGGGAGTCTGCGAGGTATGGGGTGGGTGGGCTCGAGGTTTTATAGTCAGGACTGGCGTTCAAGCCAGGTCCTCCCACATAAGGTAGGAAGTTCGGGCTGTAGTGGTGATCGGCACTTGATTGAGCCAGGCCATGGGGTTGGTTCCCGGAAGTTTGGTCCGCTTCCGGTTCCTATTTGGGCGGTGGCCAACCTCCAGGACCTTCCACTACACTTTACTGGGGCTTTTCGTCGCGACATACCCGAACATGCCTGACTTCTCAAGTTTGATCCCTTGGGTCAGGAAGATCACCCAGAGGAGGGCATGGTGACCCACTCCTGTATTCTTGCCTGGAGAATCCCATGGACAGAGGAGCCTGGCGGGCTATAGTTCAGGGGGTCACAAAGAGTCAGACACAACTAAAGTGACTTAGCAGACATGGTGTATTTTCATTATAAGGGTTATCTCTAATGGGAAATATAAGGTCATATTTTCTGGTGAAGATGGCCCTCTGAGCCATATACCTTGGCCCCTGCACCTCAGAGGACTGATGGACTGGTCAGGGATTCAGCTGGGAAAACGAAAGTCACTATAGGTATTTCAAACACAGTGAAATTTAATATAGGGAGTGAAGTTTCCTGGTTGTTGGAAGGGAAGGAGCAAAATTACGGATGGGAACAGTAATGCTACCCAGAGATCCAGCTCTGCAGTCAGTCGCTGTAACTCTGTAGGAACCTACTTGGCTCTGAGCCCACAGGACTCAAACAGCCCCGCTGCTCTTCTCAGGCCAGCAGGAACCAGCCACCGTCCTGCAGAGTCCCTGGACGTACACCTCTGGTCTTCTGTTTCAGCCCTCATCCCCTCTAGCAGGAGAGCTAGACTGACGGCTGCCTCCCAGTCTGGAGCCAGAGAAACAGTTTCCCTCTCTGCCTCCTGTTCTCATGCAAAAGCCTTCCAAAGGCAGGATCTAAACTAGAACCCTGCTGGCAGGGGGGATCTGAGAGACATAGTTTTCAGGCTTCTAGCCCTTGTGGTTTGGGGAGCACCGAGAGGTTGGTGCTGAGCACAGCAGGCAACACCCCAAGCAGACCAGTGTTGCGGGGGAGTTGAAATGAGCTCCTCCACATAGGCTGATCCCTGCAGGGTGAGTCCTCCTCAGGCTCCCACATCAGTCAGGCCTGTCTGACTGCTCTGGGATCCTGGGCCATGACAGCAAGAACTATGTACCAGGTCATTCAGGAAGCAGAGAGCTCTGTGAAGGGCTTTAAACCTCACAACAACAAGCCGGTAGGTAGGTGTCATAATTTCAGTTTCACAGATAAAAGGCTAGAGTTGGGGGTGGGGGTGGGAGGATAGGTGTCAGGTCACATGGTCACTGAATGGGGGAGCTGGAATTCAAACCCAAATCTGAATGACTCTTCTCTTGGGCTGAATGCTGAGCTTCCATTTCCAGCTCACAGGACCCCTGGAGATTTGATGAGTCCCTGGACATACACCTCTGGTCTTCTGTTTCAGCCCTCATCCCCTGTAGCAAGCACGCCTGTGTGGTCAGCCCCCTTTGAAACTCTGCACGATGGGGTCACACAGAGTGGGTGCTGGTCAACTCCACCTCTGTCCTGTTCTGGCAAATGAAACCTGTCCTGAACCTTCCCCGAAGAGGGAAGTCAGAAGAGTAGGAGGTGTTTCTGCCTCGGGGTAACTTTTCCCTTGCAGCCAGCATTAGTTTCCAGTGATGGCTGAAAACAATGGAGAGGTATGGGAATTCCCTGGCAGTCCAGTAGTTAGGACTCTGTGCTTTGACTGCCATGGGCCTGGGTCTATCCCAGATCTGGGAATAAGATCCTGTGTGGCACAGCCAAAAAAACAAAGGAAAGCAATGGAAATGCATTCTCCCACAGGTTGGGAAGGCAGAAGTCTGAAATCGAGGTGTTGGGAGGGCCAAGCTCCCCACAGAGGCTCTGGGCTGAATCCATCCTCGCCTCTTGCAGGTTTCGGCAGCTCCAGACCTTCTTTCTCGTAAGGCCACATGACTCTAAGCTCTGCCTCTGTCTTCACACTGACTGCTCTTCTGAGTGTCCTTTTACTCTCCCTCTGTCTCACTTTTTCCAGGTGACCTGTGATGGCATTTCGGTCCCACTCGGATGATCCAGGATGATCTCCTCATCTCAAGACCCTTCACTTAACTCTCTTCACAAGGACTCATTTCCTGCATCCGGTAATATTCACAGGTTCCATACATTAGGACGTGGTCATATCTTTGGGGGCACCATTCAGCCCACCTCACCTCCCTCCCAGGGGAGGCCGGATGATGCACAGAGGAGCTTTCTGACTCCTCCTCTTGGGAGCACATCCTGGGATCTGGGCCTTGCTCCCCCATCCTGCAGCATCTTCTTCCACCTTCTGGGCCAAGCTACAGGAGAGTCAGAAACCTGGAGGCGCATACCAAACAGGAGGATTCTCACAGACACAGCCTTGCAGTCTTGTTAGTTGAGCACCATGAATAGACGCAGCCAGGCCTTCGCATTTCCAGCTCAAGCCAGGTAGCACTCTCTGGAGCTCCCCAGCCTCGGGAGTCAAAAATTCCTTTATGGTTTTCATCTCAAAGAAACTGCTCACGTTAGCCTTTCTACTTTCTGGCCTTCTGCTCTGCACAGAAAAGGAAGAGAAAGTTCTCCAACTAACTTTCTGCCCTCCGGTTTCTTCTCTCTAGATTTATTTCACTAAAAAGCCTCTTCAGTACCCCCTCCTTGATTGCTGAATCAAGTCACACGAACCCTTCATGTGGGATTGGCTAAACTCCCAGCTTCCTTCCTCCCACATCTCCACCCATCCCGTCTCCACCCAATATTCACCGCATTTTCACTTCTGACTGTCTTCCCCAGCAGCTATTAATGATGACGACTCAACAACATGCTCCTGGTCCACAAAGAAAGGGAGTGATCCCTCTCGATTCCCATATAGATTTGGGAGAAGGGGTTTCCTTTTTTCTGAAACCTCAAGACCTGGGGTAAGTGCCTGGGTCAGTGGACTCACCTCCACTGTTGGGGTCGATTCTGGGGGAAGCAGACCTGCAGGTGGTTATCCAAGCTGGCTCCACATCCTAGGCAGGGGTTCCTCACAGCTCTGCTCCCCATTTGGTGGATGTTCTCATTCCCTGTACCCTGGGGGCCTGGCCTTCTGAGTCTCATCCATCCTCTAAACACCAGCTGAAGAGCTTCCATGTGTACAGCGTGCCCAGTGTTGTAGAACTTCCCACACAGGGTCTTTTGATCCTGAAAGCAAGCCAGTGTCACAGCTGGCTGGCTGGCCCCAGTTGCATTGCTCAGATGAAGAGGCTGTGGTATTAGGATTTGTCCTGAGTGACTAGGCTGCATGTCGCAAAGCTGAGTCCAGCAGAGGAACTTGGTTGTGAAGGCAGTTTGCTTTCTGCTCCTGGACTTTTCCTCTTACTCTTTTTTCTTGTTTTTCTTCTGTCCCTTTTCATCTTCTCTATGCCCCTGACTCAGCTCCTTACAATTTATTTTCCTCTCTATTCTAATTATTTCTGCCATTCACCTAGACCT
>SJYC01105026.1:0-11037 GCA_006408675.1 Madoqua kirkii
GACACAGAAAGGCTTCTGTGTCCAGGAGCCCCAGGGAGTCTTGTTTGGTTTCACTTCATAGGGAAGGAACAGATTTCTAGACTTCTCTCCAGTAAATAATTTAGAGTTGAGTCTTTGTCCAGGCTTTACAACTATAATAAATTAGAAGAAACTTGATGGGATCTTTCTTCTTGTGCTCAGTGGGCTTATAAACTTACTGGGGAGAAAGGAGATTAAAATCTTTGTCATGTTGGGAAGTACCTGTTGAGGACTGTGATAAGAAATGCACCACAGAGGTCTGGGTGCCCCCTGCCCCTGTCCTCCCAGGGGTTTCTGGGGAGTGGGATCACCCACGTGGCATTCCTGGCTCCAGCACTCGATTGTCATATGTCTCTGGACATGTTCTTCCATTTCATTGTGCTTCGATGTTCTCAGTTGTAAAATTAGGACCGTAAGAGTACAGTCCTGGTCTCAGAGAGTTTTGTGATATTGTATGAGATCACCTCTTCCTGGCTCAGTAAATGATTTGGCCTAATAACTTCTACCATATATCTTTGTCTTCCTTTATTCCTAAATTTCTCCTCCCCTTGCTGAACAGGCAAATTGCATCCCTCTCTCTCCAGAAGGTCCATGCTCCTTCCTGCTCCTGTAACTTTGCTCAGAGTGTCTCCACCTAAGTAAGTCTTCTCTCCTCTCATCCTCTCTTTACTTTTAAGCCTCATCTATTATTTTCACAACCCAGACTCACTCCAAGGCCTTCATATAGCTTCTCTTGATTATTTCAACCCCACATAGCAAAGAGTTTAGATCTCAGAGTGCAGTTCCTCTTTATAGCTCATAAAATTGAGGCTGACAGAGTCAAGCCTGTTTCTCTTTCCTAATCTCCTATTTACATCACACATCTGTACCATCCGTCATAACCCTTACCTACCACTGCCTCCTCCTGCTTCCTGTCTTAACAACTATTCATTTTAGCCTTTAGATTTCAGTTCAAATGATTCTTCCTCAGCCTTACTCACCCCAGAAAAGATCAATCCTATGGTTGTCCCTTCTCACAGCAACCTCCCCTTAGAAGACTTCATCAAAAAGCAATTCAGGGTTTATTGCTGTAGTTAGTTGATTAACACCCATCTCTCTCACTTACTGGAATGAAAGTGTTTTTTAGAAATCATTTTCTTATTGGGTTCAGTTTAGTTCAGTTCAGCCTTACTCATCCCAGAAAAGATCAATCCTATGGTTGTCCCTTCTCACAGCAACCTCCCCTTAGAAGACTTCATCAAAAAGCAATTCAGGGTTTATTGCTGTAGTTAGTTGATTAACACCCATCTCTCTCACTTACTGGAATGAAAGTGTTTTTTAGAAATCATTTTCTTATTGGGTTCAGTTTAGTTCAGTCACTCAGTCATGTCTGACTCATTGCAACCCCGTGAACCCCAGCATGCCAGGCCTCCCTGTCTATCACCAACTCCTGGGATCCACTCAGACTGATGTACATTGGGTCAGTGATGCCATCCAACCATCTTATCCTCTGTTGGCCCCTTCTCCTCCTGCCCTCTATCTTTCCCAGCATCAGGGTCCTTCCCAATGAGTCAGCTCTCATATCAGGTGGCCAAAGTACTGGAGTTTCAGCTTCAACATCAGTCCTTCCAATGAATACTCAGGACTGATCTCCTTTAGGATGGACTGGTTGGATCTCCTTGCAGTCCAGGAACTCTCAAGAGTCTTCTCCAACACCACAGTTCAAAAGCATCAATTCTTTGGCGCTCAGCTTTCCTTATGGTCCAACCCTCACATCCATACATGACTACTGGAAAAACCATATCCTTGACTAGATGGACCTTTGTTGACAAAGTAATGTCTCTGCTTTTCAATATGTTGTCTAGGTTGGTCAAAACTTTCCTTCCAAGGAGTAAGTGTCTTTTAATTTCATGGCTCCAATCACCATCTGCAGTGATTTTGGAGCCCAGAAAAATAAAGTCAGCCACTGTTTCCCCATCTATTTTCCATGAAGTGATGGGACAGGATGCCATGATCTTAGTTTTCTGAATGTTGAGCTTTAAGCCAACTTTTTCACTCTCCTCTTTCACTTTCATCAAGAGACTCTTTAGCTCCTCTTTACTTTCTGCCATAAGGGTGGTGCCATCTGCATATCTGAGGTTATTGATAATTCTCCCAGCAATTTTCATTCCCATTTGTGCTTTTTCCAGTCTAGCGTTTCTCATGATGTACTCTGCATATAAGTTACATAAGCACATTGACAATATACAGCCTTGATGTACTCCTTTCGCAGTTTGGAACCAGTCTGTTGTTCCATGTCCAGTTCTAACTGTTGCTTCTTGACTTGCAGACAGGTTTCTCAAGAGTCAGGTCAGGTGTTCTGGCATTCCCATCTCTTTCAGAATTTTTGACAGTTTATTGTAATCCGCACAGTCAAAGGTTTTGGCATAGTCAAGAAAGCAGAAATAGATGATTTTCTGGAACTCTCTTGCTCTTTCCATGATCCAGTGGATGTTGGCAATTTGATCTCTGGTTCCTCTGCCTTTTCTAAAACCAGCTTGAACATCTGGAAGTTCATAGTTCACATATTGCTGAAGCCTGGCTTGGAGAATTTTAAGCATCATTTTACTAGCGTATAATATTGGAGAAGGAAATGGCAACCCACTCCGGTATTTTTGCCTGGAGAATCCCAGGGATAGGGGAGCCCAGTGGGCTGCTGTCTATGGGGCTGCACAGAGTCAGACACGACTGAAGGGACTTAGCAGAAGATGAGTGCAATTGTGCGGTAGTTGAGCATTCTTTGGCATTGCCTTTCTTTGGAACTGGAATGAAAACTGACCTTTCCCAGTCCTGTGGCCACTGCTGAGTTTTCCAAATTGGCTGGCATATTGAGTGCAGCACTTTCATAGCATCATCTTTCAGGATTTGAAATGGCTCAACTGGAATTAAACCATCTCTACTAGCTTTGTTCATAGCGATGCTTCCTAAGGCCCACTTGACTTCACATTCCAAGATGTCTGGCTCTAGGTCAGTGATCACACCATTGTGATTATCTGGGTCATGAAGATCTTTTCTGTACAGTTCTTCTTTGTATTCTCGCCACCTCTTCTTAATATCTTTGCTTCTGTTAGGCCCCTACTATTTCTGTCCTTTATTGAGCCCATCTTTGCATGAAATGTTCCCTCGATATCTCTAATTTTCTTGAAGAGATCTCTAGTCTTTCCCATTCTATTGTTTTCCTCTATTTCTTTGCATTGACCATTGAGGAAGGCTTTCTTATTTCTCCTTGCTATTCTTTGGAACTCTTATCGAGTGCCTGTTGTCAAACTCAAGGTTCTGTGCTCAGTACACAGAGGTCAAATAAACCAAAACAAAGGAGGTTGAAGAGAGAAAAATTTATTATGAAAGCCAAGGAAGGAGAATGTGTGATTTGTGCCCCAAATACCCAAATTCCCTCATAGTCTTCAGGGAAGAGTTTTCAAAAGCAAAACTTGCAGGGAGGGCTATAGGCTAGTGATGAAGTAACAGAGTGAAATTCCAGGAATCTCAACCATCAACGTTCTGGTTTCAACCAGTCTGGGGTTTCCAATGTACTTGTTCTCAGGCGGAAGTTACCCATCCTGGGTAGGTGCCTTAGTTCCTGTAAAACTCAGAGATATGTGTCAGATTGCTGTGTTTATCCCTGAGCAGGAGCTAGAACTTTTTACAGCTGTGCTATTATTTCTCGAGTGCTTTTCCTTCGTCTTTGCACTCCTCACTTTGCTAATTAGTAACTATTTAATTTGGGGAATGTGTGGGACTGAAGCCTTTTCCCTACAAACGAGAAATGAGGGACACAGAAAGGCTTTTGTACATGGGAGGGCCCCACAGGGCCCTGTGCATTTTCATGCCTACTACATGCATGATAGTGTGCTGGCTACTGGGGATTCAGTGTGAACCAGGCAAATTTGATCTTTGTCTCCATGGGTTTTACATAAAGTTACCAAATTAAGAAGTGAGAACAAGTTCTTTAGAACTTTTGGGATCTTTCATGGATGGGAAATAGTTAAAGAAAATGAACAGTATGAGAAAATTTAGCCCCACTAAACTGAAGCAAAACACTGAAGATATTTTTACAATCAAGGATAAGATAATAGAAATATCTCAAGTACTCTGGGTAGTAAGTACAGTGAAGAAAAATATTTTGAAAATGAAATACCATCTTCTTTGGGCTAGATTATTCTTTTGAAGGCCAAGAGTCAATCTATTCCAGTCTTAATTGTCTAAATACTCCAATGCTTTGTGTTTCTCTGACTGTTTCATAAGAACAATCTAGTTTCTTATTAGTCAAGAGGCAGAACCCTGAGCACCTGAGCAGTTATCTTGCTTTGTAAACTGATCTGAGTGCAAACAAAGCCCTTCTTTTAAAGTTCAAGAGTTTCTTTGGTCTTTTATTTAAAGAAACCACAGAGTGAAAGGATGGCTTATGCCCCAAACACCCAAACTCCCTCATAGTCTTCCAGGAAGAATTTTTACAGGCAAAACTGGGGGGAGGACTGCAAGGTATGTGATTGGCTGGTGATGAGGTAAGTCGCGAAATCTCCCAACAACCACCAGCGAGCCGATATCCCATGCAAAAGCAAGAGAGTTTTTTATTACTAAGCTCAAGCTGGGGCTCCCACCATTACTGACACAGCAGCTATAGGGAGGAGCCCCGGGTTTTGGATTACATAGCTTATATAGGGAGTATACATGGAAAAAAAGGATTTCTAGGTAGGGGGACGTCTGATTGGTCACTTTCTTTTGAAAGGTTGTGTGTTGGTTCTTGATTGGTCCCTATTGTCTAGGTAGACCACAAGTTCCTGAGCGTTAAGTCAGGAGATTTTGGTCTGGGGTCTGATTGCTTCATGGGTGGTGGGGTGAGGTCAGGGGATTTCCAAAGGCTCTTTTCCCTTCCCGGAACCTTACAAAATGGAGTTTTTCTTTTAACAAAATGGAACAGCTTAGGTTCTTCAATAGCAGGGTGAAATTCCAGGAATCTCAACCATCAGCCTTCTGGTTTCAACCAGTCTGTGGTTTACACTAAATTATAAGCACCCAATCCATTATTTTCCAGGCTCAAATTGTCCATTTAAGGAAAACATCTTCTGCTGGTCGCTTGAAAATACTCTCCTTAGAGATTACAATGTTCACACTGTCCTTTAAATGTTAGTAGATTTCAACTGCCTAATGGGCATTTCTGTTTAGCTATCTCATAGGCATATCAACAATCTCCAAATTGAATTATGATCTGATAACTCCTTTTTCATTCTTTTTATGTTAGTGACACCTCTGTACTAGAAATTTGAGGTGCGATCTCTTATTCAAATGCAAATTCATGCATTTTTAACCCAAATATCTGCTGAATTTGCCTCCCAATCCCCTCCCCAACTCTTTCTCCTGCCATCCTTCCTTCCCAGCTGGCTCAAGTTTTCATCTTTTTCACACTTTCATTGTATTTGAACTGTGGCCTCCTAATTTTTCATAACATACTGCCTCTGTCTTTTTGAATCTTACACTCCCGTTGTACCACAGCCATCTGTCCGCAGTTCTCAATTTTGTCAGTTCCATGCTTAAACCCCTTCAGGGGTTTTCTATTATCACCAGCAGTTTTCTCAACTGGGTAGGGCTCTTTTGAAAGTTTGGGAGGGACAAGAAGGTCTTCATTGTGCTGGACTGTCTCTTCACATTGCAGGACCTTAAGCATCTCTGTAAGCATGCTATTAAATGCTGATAGAAAATCTTTGTGCTGAGGAGTGTTCAGTTCAGTTCAGTTCAGTCGCTCAGTTGTGTCCGACTCTTTGCGACCCCATGAATCACAGCATGCCAGGCCTCCCTGTCCATCATCAACTACCGAAGTTTACTCAGACTCACGTCCATCGAGTCAGTGATGCCATCCAGCCATCTCATCCTCTGTCGTCCCTTTCTCCTCCTGCCCCCAATCCCTCCTATCATCAAGGTCTTTTCCAATGAGTCAACTCTTTGCATGAGGGGGCCAAAGTACTGGAGTTTCAGCTTTAGCATCATTCCTTCCAAAAAAATCCCAGGGTTGATCTCCTTCACAATGGACTGGTTGGATCTCCTTGCAGTCCAAGGGACTCTCAAGAGTCTTGTCCAACACCACAGTTCAAAGGCATCAATTCTTCAGTGCTCAGCCTTCTTCACAGTCCAACTCTCCCATCCATACATGACCATAGGAAAAACCATAGCCTTGACTAGACGGACCTTTATTCGCAAAGTAATGTCTCTGCTTTTGAATATGCTATCTAGGTTGGTCATAACTTTTCTTCCAAGGAGTAACTGTCTTCTACTGAACTGTAATTCAGCTAGCTGGTCAAGTATGAAAGTCAGTGCTCAAGAGGTAAGTGCTGGTAGGAATGGAATGGTTGCTTTACTCTGAAGGCAGACTTGTGTTCAAAAACCAACTCCAAAGATTTTGTTCAACCATAAAAGCTTTTAAAGAGAAGATCATTTAGTGAGGAGGTCAGCATCTTCTTTATCTTACATGGTATGCAGACTTTCTTCTGATTGGTCGGTGGTGAGGTAACAGGGTGGTGCTCCAGAAATCTTGTGCTCAACCTGGAATTACTGCCCTTAATCTGGGTGGGGGCTTGGTTCTTAGAAAGAATTCAAAGGTTTTATATTATACACACACACATATATACACATATGTATATTATATACATATATTAATATATATGTATATAAATACATTTCTTGAGGAGGAGCCAGGGTCTTATCCCTGGGCAGCATTATTGTTTCTTCAGTACTCCTCCTTAGTTTCTGTATTCTTTCTCTTCCCTGATAAGCCACCCTTTGAATCTGCCCTGTGAAACTCAGGGAAGGTCAAGGAGGCTGAATGGAGCGTGTTTCCTACAAAGAAGAAGCGGGGGACATAGAGAGAATTTGTATCTGTGGGGCCCCACAGGGTTCTGCTCCATTTAAGGAGGGGCCAGAACACAGTACACCATTTTGGAACATTGACCAACTGAATTAAATTTGTTTTGTAAACACCAGTGCAAGAAGGACATTCTGACCTTCTTTTGTTCCCCTGACAACAGGAAATAAATAGTCCCCTTAAAATGTACCCTCCCTGGACCAGGAGGAAGAAAGTTATCTTTATACCAGACATAGGAAGTTAAGGGCCAAGAAAGCTATATAAACAAAACTTCTCATTTATTTATCAGTTTACAATCCATGTTTGGATCACAAAACATGGTCCACTGGAAGAGGGAATGGCAAACCACTTCACTATTCTTGCCTTGAGAATCCTATGAGCAGTATGAAAAGGAAAAAGATATGACACTGAAAGGTGAAATTCCCAGGTTGGTAGGTGCCCAATACACTACTAGAGAAGACTGGAGAAATAGCTCCAGAAAAAATGAAGAGGCTGAGCCAAGTGAAAACAACGCACAGATGTGAGTGTGACTGGTGGTGAAAGTAAAGTCCTATGCTGTAAAGAGTAGTATTGCTTAGGAACCTGGAATATTAGGTTCATGAATCAAAGTAAATTGGAAGTGGTGAAACAGGAGATGGCAAGAATGAACACTGACATTTTAGGAATCAGTAGACTTAAATGGACTGGAATGGGCAAATTTAATTCAGATGACCATTATATCTACTATTGTGGGCAAGAATCCTTTAGAAGAAATGCTGTAGACCTCATAGGCAACAAAAGAAACTGAAATGCATTACTTGTGTATAATCTCAAAAACAGCAGAATGATCTGTTTGTTTCCAAGGCAAGCCATTCAGTATGACAAATCTATGCCACAACCACTAATGCCAAAGATGTTGAACAGCTCTATGATGACCTATAAGACTTTTTAGAACTAATACCAAAAAAAAAAAAAAAAAAAAAGTCCTTTTCATCATAGGAGAATGGAATGCAAAAGTAGGAAGTCAAGAGATACCTGGAGTAACAGGCAAATCTGGACTTGGAATAGAAAATGAAGTAGGACAAAAGCTAACAGAGTTTTTGCCAAGAGAACGCACAGGTCATGGCAAACACTCTTCCAACAACACAAGAGGTGACTCTACACATAGACAGTCAATACTGACATCAGATTGATGATATTCTTTGCAACCAAAGATGGAGAAGCTCTGTACAGTCAGGAAAAAACAAGACTGGGAGATGAGTGTGGTTCAGATCATGAACTCCTTATTGCCAAATACAGACTTAAATTGAAGAAAGTAGGGAAAACCGCTAGGCCATTCAGGTATGACCTAAATCAAATCCCTTATGATTATACAGTGGAAGTGAAAAATAAATTCAAGGAACTAGATCTGATAGACAGAGTGCCTGAAGAACTATGGATGGAGGTTCGTAACATTGTACAGGAGGCAGTGATCAAAACCATCTTCAAGAAAAAGAAATGCAAAAAGGCAAAATGGTTGTCTGAGGAAGACTTACAAATAGCTGAGAAAAGAGAAATGAAAGGCAAAGGAGAAAAGGAAAGATATACCCATTTGAATGCAGAGTTCCAAAGAATATCAAGGAGAGATAAGAAATCGTTCCTCAGTGATCAATGCAAAGAAATAGAGGAAAACAGTAAAATGAGAAAGACTAGACATCTCTTCAAGATAATTAGAGATACCAAGAGAACCTATCATGAAAAGATGGGCACAATATAGGACAAAAACAGTATGGGCCTAATAGAAACAGAAGATATTAAGAAGAGGTGGCAAGAATACAGAGAATTCAGTTCAGTTGCTCTTTGAGACCCCATGGATTGCAGCACTCTAGGCTTCTTTGTCCATCACCCACACCCAGAGCCTACTCAAACTCATGTCCATCGAATTGGTGATGCCATCCAACCATCTCATCCTCTGTCATCCCCTTCTCCTCCTGCTTTCAATCTTTCCCAGCATCAGGGTCTTTTCCAATGAATTAGTTCTTCACAACAGGTGGCCAGATTATTGGAGTTTCAGCTTCAACATCAGTCCTTCCAATGAATATTCAGGACTGATTTCCTTTAGGATGGACTGGTTGGATCTCCTTGCAGTCCAAGGGACTCTCAAGTCTTCTCCAACACCACAGCTCAAAAGCATCAATTCTTTGACTCAGCTTTCTTTATACTCCAACACTCATATCCATGAATGACTACTGGAAAAACCATAGCTTTGACTAGATGGACTTATGTTGGTAAAGTAATATCTCTGCTTTTTAATATGCTAACTAGGTTGGTCATAGCTTTTCTTCCAAGGAGCAAACATCTTTTCATTTCATGGCTGCAGTCAAAATCTGCAGTGATTTTGGAGACCAGAAAAATAAAATCAGACACTGTTTCCACTGCTTCCTCATCTATTTGCCATGAAGTGATGGAACCAGTTGCGATGATCTTTATTTTCTGAATGTTGAGCGTTAAGCCAACTTTTTTACTCTCCTCTTTCACTTCCATCAAGAGGGTCTTTAGTTCTTCACTTCCTGCCGCAAGAGTGGTGTCATCTGCCTATCTGAGGTTATTGATATTTCTCCCAGCAATCTTGATTCCAGCTTGTGCTTCTTCCAGCCCAGCATTTCTCATCATGTACTCTGCATATAAGTTAAATAAGCAGGGTGACAATATACAGCCTTGACGTACTCCTTTTCCTATTTGGAACCAGTCTGTTGTTCCATGTCCAGTTCTAACTGTTGCTCCTTGACCTGCATAGAGATTTCTCAAGAGGCAGGTCAGATGGTCTGGTATTCCCATCTCTCTCAGAATTGTCCACAGTTTACTGTGATCCACACAGTTAAAGGCTTTGACATAGTCAATAAAGCAGAAGTAGATGTTTTTCTGGAAATCTTGCTTTTTGGATGATCCAGGGGATGTTGGCAATTTGCTCTCTGGTTCCTCTGCCTTTTCTAAAGCCAGCTTGAACATCTGGAAGTTCATGGTTCATGTCCTGCTGAAGCCTGGCTTGGAGAATTTCGAGCATTAGTTTGCTAGCGTGTGAGATGAGTGCACATGCTAGCATGTGTGGTTTGAGCATTCTTTGGCATTGCCTTTCTCTGGGACTGGAATGAAAACTCACTTTTTCCAGTCTTGTGGCCACTGCTGAGTTTTCCAGATTTGCTGGCATATTGAATGCAGCACTTTCACAGCATCGTCTTTTAGGATTTGAAGTGGTTCAACTGGAATTCCACCACCTCCACTAGCTTTGCTTGTAGTGGCCCACTTGACTTCACATTCCAAGATGTCTGGCTCTAGGTCAGTGATCACACCATCGTGACTATCTGGGTCATGAAGATCTTTTTTGTACAGTTCTTCTGTGTATTCTTGCCACCGCTTCTAAATATCTTCTGCTTCTGTTAGGCCCATACCATTTCTGTCCTTTATTGAGCCCATTTTTGCTTGAAATGTTCCCTTGGTATCTCTGATTTTCTTGAAGAGATCTCTAGTCTTTCCCATTTGGTTGTTTTCCTCTATTTCTTTGCATTGATCATTGAAGAACGTTTTCTTATCTCTCCTTGCTATTCTTTAGAACTCTGCATTCAAATGGGTATATCTTTCTTTTTCTCTTTTGCCTTTCACTTCTGTTCTTTTCACAGGTATTTGTAAGGGCTCCTCACACAACCATTTTGCTTTTTTGCATTTCTTTTCCATGGTGATGGTTTGATCCCTGTCTCCTGTACAGTGTCACGAACCTCCATCCATAGTTCTTTAGGCATTCTGTCTATCAGATCTAACCCACTGAATCTATTTCTCTCTTCCACTGTATATGCAGAGTACATCATGCCAAATGCTGGGTTGGATGAAGCACAGACTGTAATCAAGACTGTGTGAGAAATGGCAATAACCTCAGATATGCAAGTAATAATACCTTTATGGCAGAAAAGTGAAGAGGAACTAAAAGAGCCTTTTGATGAAAGTGAAACAGGAGAGTGAAAAAGTTAGCTTAAAACTGAACATTCAAGATACTAAGATCAAGACATCCGGTCTCATTACTTCAGGGCAAATAGATGGGGAAACAATGGAAACAATGACAAACACTTTCTAGGTCTGCAAAATCACTGCATATTGTGATTGCAGCCAAGAAATAAAAGACACTTGCTTCTTGG
>SJYC01105027.1:0-64333 GCA_006408675.1 Madoqua kirkii
ATGCAAGTTCACCAAATGTGAACAGCTTTGCTTTTCACGTGATTAAGACCCTACTCCAAATTGTAGAAGCTTTTCAGGAACCATATTACTCTCATGATACTTCATTAATCTCCATCATGTATGCCAAGCCTGACACATTTGACAGTGAGGACAATGTGGCTTGCTCCTTTTTGAATCTACAGATAATGCATGTTTTACAGTACTCCAGATGTCTACACTCAATAAAACATTTGACAAAACCAGCCTTGGTGTGTTTGGGGATGTCTGTATTGACTGACTGTGGTGTGCTGAATGCGATACGGCACCTGGCGGTTGCTGATTACAGAATTTTAAGGCGTATGTATGACACAGTAACTAGCGTATGGGGCAGCTGCAATTGTATCTTAAAAGTGGGTCTTTCATAGGACTCAGAAGAATAGTACCAGGGATTTGTCTCAAAAAAGTCAATTAATTTGTAGATGGACATTTATTGAAAGATGATAGCAATGATATCACAAAAGATATATCCTACGTGACTATGACCAGAAAGAAAATAGTGCTGGGGAAAAATTTCCACCTCAAAAACTAAAGGATTTCTTGTTGTTCTGACTATATTGGAGAGAACGTTCATTTTTAATCATTCCTTTGAAATTATTGTGATGAAATTATTGTGAAAACTAACTCATTCATATCTGATGAGTTATAATTTTGTTTCAATTCAGTAGTGAGTATAAAATTAGTTACTAAAAAGATTAGATCTTGAAAATTATAAAACTTTTAAAATACTTGCTATTAAAATATTTTAAGAGGAGTTGAAACTCTAGCATGTGCAAGTTAAGCACTGTATAAAACTGTAGCGGAAAACTCTGAACGAAGAGTATGGGTAAGCGGCCATCTGGAGGTCGCTTGCCACTTAGCCGTCCTCTCTTATGGGGACAGTCCTAGTGTTCCTCCCTGAGCCCTCCCTTTCTCTCCCAGTTAACACTCCTGCGAGGCTGCCCTTGTCGCCACCCACGGCCCTTTTGTGCTCTTCTGTGATCAGAGGACCATTTCAGTCAAGCGCAGACCCCCAACTAGGCGAGCGCTTGCCTCTTCTGTGTTATTTTGTGACATTAAAGGTAAAAACACACATAAACTTAACATTGAAAGTTACTTAACGTAGCACAAAAAGCAAAAGTGATTTTAAGGGCAATTTGCTATAAAGGGGGCTTCCCTGGTGGCTCAGATGGTAAAGAATCTGCCTGCAATGCAGGAGACCTGGGTTCCATCCCTGGGTCGGAAAGATTCCCTGGAGAAGGGAGTGGCAACCCAGTCCAGTATTCTTGCCTGGAGAATTCATGGACAGAGGAGCCTGGTGGGCTACAGTTCATGGGATCATAAAGAGTCAGACACGACTGAGCGATTAACACTTTCACTTCTTTCACTTGCTATAAAGGGGAAAGGGTGCTTAAAGAGGATTTGATTGAGTAATGAATACAGCTTAGAGGCTCTTTAGTTGAGTATGTTCTTTATGAGAATCATACTGATATTCTTTTGCGAACATAAAAATCAGAACTGCAGCAGGGAAATAATAAAATTAACTGAAAAATAAGTGAAACTTGGGTACAGGTGCAGTTGACCAAGTTTGCAGTGAAAATTCCTGTTATACTTCTGAATTGGAGAAATGTAGATATTTGTGGATTGTCTGGGATTTCACTAATAGAAGAAGAAATGCAGTCTCTTGCTTCTGAGTCCTCTCCAAGATAAATTGCATAGATATCTTAAAGAAGTTTGGAATCTCATTTGAAAGGCTTCAAGATTATGTAATTTTACTTTCTCTTAACTTCTAATCTGATAATTGCACATTGCAGAATAGAAGTTTTAATAAGAGACAGGAGTTTGTTTTGAGGTAACTGCCTTCATTAGGGCTGAAATTAAATGCTGAGGATGTTTAATTTAGTTAGAAGTCCTACAGTATTCTGTATGTGTGTACAAATTTTTATTTTCTACAAAAGTTGAGAATTCCAAGAACTTTTTGCATATAGATTGACTGGGTATATGCTTATATCTTCATGTTTTCCCTCTTCTAATATTGGTGATAGTTAATGTATTTTTAGGATTATAAGTGAATTTTTTTTCACTTATCTATAGATCCATCTTAAGCAGATTTTTTTGGTAAGAGAAATTTGATTTTAAAAAGTTCCCAGTAGCATTTTCATTTCATTTTTATCATATCACCTTCATAACTTCACTTTGGGCTTGCTCAAACCCTATTTTGATACCACTCCAGGGGAGCGTTTCTGTATCTGCTTTCTTACACAGATAGTAGAGCTGCTTTCATGCTTTGGCAAGCGACTGATGGGGGAAGCTCCTGTCATAAGGGGCCTGTGTCTGTGGCCTGCAGGGAGGGCCCGTGGAGCCCATCCAGGAGGGTGGAAAAGAGGGATAAATACGATGTGTTCAATTTCTTTGGTCCTCCTTCTGGTCTTCATGCAAATTGCCTTTTTTTTTTTTTCCTTGTGAAATAAACCATCTTGGTTGCCTTAGAGTATAAGGAGTAGAACAAATCTTCATTTAATTTTTAATTACATGTTTCTAGTCCTGTTGGTATTGTTTTTATAAAACTTAACTCTCTAGATCATAAGTATCAACTATTTGTTTGAGGAAGGTTATTTGCAGGTTATCTCATCCATCCGGTGTGGATTTTATTGTGAGAAAATGACTTTATAGGACGGTATGCTAGTTGCCTACCACAGTGCATTCTACCTTTATAGTTTTAAACAGAGAATAGCTGGGCACCCAGCTGCAGGTTATCAGGCAGACTCTGCAGCTAGGTAGCTGTCATGTGACTAAGTTCTTGTCAGAGGAGTGTGAATGAATGCCTTAAGACCTTGGAAACTGCTCCCCTCAGGAGCTCCTTTCCTCCCAGAAAACCCACTGTTAATTATACAAACAAAGACAGCACCTTAGCAGAGCAAAGGTATGGCAGGAACCTGCATCTCTGAAGGACTCTGGTGAGCAGAGCACATAGGACCTCACTGCTTCCCTTGAGCCTGGTGCATGAAAGGGAAGTAACCTGTACTGTTCTTGAAGCTACTGTATTCAAGCTGCCATATTTCTTTTGTAGCAGCTGGCTTTTTACCTAGGCACATATAGACATTTCCTGGTCTCGTCTCCATTATACCTTCTTTGGAATTTATGCCTTCTGTTCTGTGTTATGAGCACAGATTTATTGAGTGGAAAGAGCTTCTAATCCAATCTGGATCCGGCACCACTGCTACTGCTTCAGTGTTGCCTTCTGTAAATTACTCCTCCTGTCTTAGATTCTTCACGTGTATAATGAAGATCAGAGATTAACTGGCCTAGTGTAAAAGGACTAAAGAGAGTTCCAGATACATAATAACCACACAATAAATGTAAATTCCATATAGTTACCTTTAGCATCACAGCAGAGTATAACCACTCTTAAGCAGGCCTTATGAACCACACACAAGACTATAGAGTGTGTATTTCTTAAATACCTGTCCTGTAGAAGAAATGTTAATACTTTATTGTTGCTAAAGAATATTCTGAAAGAGGAAATAGTTGCATTGAGTGATGAATGTTGATATTTTGCTAATAACATGCCAGGACCTCATCTAAATCATGGAATTCCGAGGCTGAAAATGTTGTTTCAGATATCTTGTTTAACTTACCTATCCTATAAATAAGAAGTACCTGAGGAGCAGAAAGATTAAATAATGCTAACCATAATGATGTCATAAAATAATAAACTGTTACCAAGATTATAAATTCTGTATTTGGAAGTTTAAATTTTCACACAGAAATTGGTTATTACATTTTCAGAATAGCCACAAAATCCCATTCAACACAATGTAAACTGAAATACCATAGTGGGTTTTGGACAGCAAGGGAAAAAGAAAGGGTAAGGAGATCCAGACATCTCCAGCTGGCAGTTGAGGTCACTGACAATCTGCCCACGGCCTGTTTCTCTCTCATTATTACTTTTTTTGTAAAGACACAAGGAAATTAAATCCCTTAACCAAATAACACAGCTCATTATTTGTCCAAGAAAAAAAAATGATTGTCATTTTTAAACCAGTACTATAGAGCATTATTTGCATTGAATGACCCAGTTTGGCTTTAATGAATAGTAACAAGTATGGGAGGGTAGAATGGAAATCCTGCTGGCCTGAATCACATAAACACCAAAGGTTTCAGCAGTCCGCGATTTTCCCATTAATCCAACCTAGGATATCCATGAGCATTTTCTAAACATAAATAAATGACTGGGGATGTGTAGAGATAATAGAATATCCAACAGACTCTTGTGGTGCCCCTATTTCTTCACCTTATTCTCCCTCCTTCAAATTATTATTACCATGAGAATCATAAAGGAGTATTTATCCTAAAGAAGTAAAGAATGTGAAAATTTAAAGAAAAAACAGCTTGAAAAGTATCCTACTTGGGACTTCCCCTGGTGGTCCAGTGATTAAGACTCAGCACTTTCACTTCAGAGGGCACGTTTCCATCCCTGGTTAGGGAACTAGGTCGTACATGCCACTCAGCACATATGTAAATTTTCATCCAGCTGTATAGTCAAGACTTGAGTACTTTACTATATCTAAGTTATACCTCAATTTTAGAAAGAAAAGAAATGTGCCCCTCCATTAAACGATTGCTTGGTACAGCCCTTATATCCAAAGAGTTACTGGCAATGTTGAGTCTTTGTAAAGTGCTTATATACTTTAAATTAAAATTTAAAGATGTTGGTTAGTGATAATATCAGTATATAAACTATAGACCAAAAAATTGTTAATGCTTAAGATGGACACAGTCATAGTTGAATGGGAGGTATCTCAGAAACTATGATAAAAACTCATTCCCATAGATGAGAAGGTAAATTATTTTCTGTGGTCTAAAGAATTGAAATCTATATCAGCTGTAATAAGATTCCATTGTAACAGCAAAAACAATTGGAAACAATTTAGATATTCATCCATATAGGAAAATGGTGAAATGAATTCTAAAATAGCCATAGAAAAGAATACCTTCAGCCATTAAAAAGCATAAAGTAATCTATATGAGCAGCATAGAAAGATTTCTTATTCATTTTGCTTTGTGAAAAAGTTAAGTGGCTAAGTGATATGTATAGTATGGTCACAGAGGTAACCTTCAATTAACTGGTGTGTATTCTTGCATATAGTTATCATTGTAATTATATATATGTATACATCTGCATATCATGTTGTTGTTCCATTGCTAAGTCATGTCCAACACTTTGCAACATTTACATATGTTTTCACATAAGTGGGATTATAGTTGTTAAACAGTTTTCACCCAAATAACTGAATTAATGTTTTAAAGGCAGTGGATGAATAAAAATGCATCTAGAGTTACATCATATCTGAGAACTTTCATGTATTCCTTTAAGCCAAGATGTGGAGAAGGAAAAGTATGCAGCTATCAAAACAAGCAGGGTACAAGCATCCCAGGCAGAAGTAGGGGCAAATGCGAAGGCTGGGAGGCAGGAAAGGACCTGGAGTTTGGGAGAAATGGGAGGCCAGAGCGGCTAAAGTGTAATGAGTAAAAGTTTCTTGCTTATGCAGGACCTTCCACTCATGAGAAAGTTCTGACATCTTATGCTGACTTAGATAAAAGATTAGCTCTTAGATTAAAGAGTTTTAAACTATACAGATCTACAATCTAGTTTATATTTTCAAAAATCACCTAGAATCTCGACCCATCTGCTATCATTCCCAAAGAGATCCTGAGGGGTAGGAAAGGGGAATATCGGAGGTTAGAGAGTGGCACCCAGCATGTGTTACTGACCAGTAGAAAAATACTGTGAGCCATGTATGTGACTTAGATTTTTCCAACTGCCACATTTTTAAATAAAAATGCATTTTGATACAGTATTTAGCCCAATGTATCCAGTTTTATCATTTTAATATATGATCAACCTAAAAATTGTAAGTCACTTTCAATTCTTTTCATACTGTTTTCGAAATTTGGAGTGTATTTTATACCTGCAGCACTTCAGCTTCGACTGGACTCATTTCCAGTGCTCGGCAGCCACATGTGCCTTAGTGGACAGTGAGGGTCTAGGGCTTTTCCCTCCGCAGGAATTTAGCCTGAACTCTCTCCAACTGATTTGAAGAGAGTGCATAAAAACCCACTGTGCTTAGACTGGCTGTGTTTTCATTTAAGGCTGAATGTAAAAAGTGTATGATAAATCCTTATATCTGCTTTTTTTTTTTTTTTAAGAAAAGAGGGTGAGGGGGCTCACTGACTTTAGAGGAGGACACAGAAGAGATCAGTTATAGAAGGTACCAGTGAGATTGACTCTTGACTTGAACGAAGAAGAAATGGAAAGATGCAGCTTGATTTGATCTGCTTATTGGAAGAACTCACAGGACACACTGATGAAATGGATGAGAGGTGGGAAGTGAAGACCTGAGAATGATTCCTAAGCTTTTATTCTGAGCAAGCAGATGCATGGTGGTGCCACTTACTGAGATGGGAAAGACCTGTGAGAGGAGCAGGTGTGGGATGTATATAAGGGTGGGAGTCAAGAATCTTTTGAATGTAGGTGATACTGCCCAACTTTAACATTTACTGTAAACCTACACTAATCAAAACAGTGTGATACTGCTGAAAGAATAGACAAATTGATTAATCACACAGAGAGCCCAGAAATAAACCCACATAAGATGCAGTCAACTGACCATTGACAAGGAACAAAGGCAATACAACATAGCAAAGATTTTCAACGAATCTTTCAAATGGTGCTGGAATCACTGACATCCACATACCAAAAAAAAAAAAAAAGGATCCTGGCATAGACCTTACCCCCATCACAAAAAATAAGTCAAAGTGTATTACAGACCGTAATGTAAAATGCAAAACTATAAAAATCCTGAAGATAACATAGAGAAAATCTGCATCACCTTAGGTATGGTGATGATATTTTAGATACTACATCTAAATACGATATTTTAAATACAACATTTAAATACAATATTTTAGATGGATTGCCTAAAGATGGCAATCCATCAGTGAGCTGGACTGCATTAAAATTAAAAAATTATGCTCTGTAAAAAACACTGTTGAGAGAATGAGAAGACAAGCCACAGACTGGGAGAAAATACTTGCAGAAGATATATCTGGTAAAGAACTGCTACCCAAAATATATTAATGCAAAGAACTCAACATTCAACAGTAAGACACAACCCAGCTTTAAAATGTTTTAAACATAGGTGCAACGGACTTACCTGGCAGTTTAGTAGTTAAGACTGTGCTTCCAAGGCAGGGGGCCTGGGTTCAATCCCCGGTCAGGGAACTAGATCCCACGGGCCATAAGTAGAGTTCACCTGTGTGTGCTGTATGCTTAGTTGCTCAGTCTTGTCCAACTCTTTTTGACCCCACAGACTAGCCTGCCAGGCTCCTCTGTCCATGGGATTCTCCAGGAGTGGGCTGCCATTTCCTTCTCCAGGGGATCTTCCCAACCCAGGAATCGAACCCAGGTCTCCTGCATTGCAGGCATTCTTTTTACTGACTGAGCTAGGAGGGAAGATTTCCATATGCCATAACTAAAGATCCTGCAGGCCACAGCTAAGATCCAGCGCAGTCAAATATTTTTTAATATGTAAGTTCAAGACAGGTAGATCTGAAGTTGGCCACTACCTACATCTGAAGCTCAGAAGAAAGTTTGAAGCACAGACATAAAAATTTATCAATAAAATCATTGCTATATGGATGGCACGTAAAACCTGAGGATTAGAGAAGATCACCAAACTAGAAAGAGAAAGAAAAGAGCCCAAGAATGAGGCTCGCCAGAGCTCAAGGAGAGAAGAGCTAATGAGGTCAAAAAAACCCAAGAGAGTATGGACAGAGCATCCAGGAGAAGCAGATTCCAGAAAGAAAGCAAATGTCGGTTGACAGGCTGTTTCATTTGAAGCAAGTCAGGATTACTTTTTTGAGAAATTTTTCCATAAAGGAAACAAGAAAAATGGGGTAGAGGCTGGAAGGAGATGTTCAGCCATAAGGGTTTTTTGGTTGGTTGGTAGGTTTTTTGGTTTTGTGTGATGGGAAATCCTAGAGCATGTCTGGATGTTGGTAGGTATGCTCCTGTATAGAAGGAGAGTTTGAGGCTGATGAGGAAAGAGAGAAAGAAGAGGATAGAGGTGTAGTTTTAAGAGGGTATGGGGTAGGAGGGTTCCATCTGGGGAGCCCAGATGGAAGGACTGGCTGTTGGTAGACACAAAAATGCTTCTTCCGCTGGCAGAGAAGAGAAGACGGTGAGAACCTGAGGAGAGATGTGGTTTGTTTTCCCAGTGATGTTTGGATCAAAGCCATAGCAGAGGGTGTGTGAAGAAAGTAGGTTTGCAGGGTTAGGAGAAGCTTCCAAGCCCTCTTCAACTTGCCCCTTTGTTTTGTTTTTAACCAAGTTTCCATGGGCTACAACAGAGTCCTGTAAGCCTTCATTCATTAATCCTTTATTTATTGGGTCCTGGGGAGGTGGACGAGCACTTGGGGTTCGAGTCAACTTTAGAAGGATTCCAGTTTCAACAGGGACAGGGCACCAGCTGAGTGTCACTCCTGGGGAAAGGGCATCTTCTTGCCCCTTATGCACCTGTTCTTTTTACCTTTTTCCGGGGAATAGGAAATCCCAGCATTTAAGATCCACCTAACCTGCCTCTTAAGAAATCTCTATGCAGGTCAGGAAGCAACATTTAGAACTGGACATGGAACAACAGACTGGTTCCAAACAGGAAAAGGAATATGTCAAGGCTGTATATTGTCACCCTGCTTATTTAACTTATATGCAGAGTACATCATGAGAAATGCTGGACTGGAAGAAACAAGCTGGAATCAAGATTGCTGGCAGAAATATCAATAACTTCAGATATGCAGATGACACCACCCTTATGGCAGAAATCACCCTGCTTATTTAACTTATATGCAGAGTACATCATGAGAAATGCTGGACTGGAAGAAACACAAGCTGGAATCAAGATTGCTGGCAGAAATATCAATAACTTCAGATATGCAGATGACACCACCCTTATGGCAGAAAGTGAAGAGGAGCTAAAAAGCCTCTTGATGAAAGTGAAAGAGGAGAGTGAAAAAGTTGGCTTAAAGCTCAATATTCAGAAAAAGAAGATCATGGCATCTGGTCCCATCAGTTCATGGGAAATAGATGGGGAAACAGTGGAAACAGGGTCAGACTTTATTTGGGGGGCTCCAAAATCACTGCAGATGGTGACTGTAGCCATGAAATTAGAAGACACTTACTCCTTGGAAGAAAAGTTATGACCGACCTAGATAGTATATTCAAAAGCAGAGACATTACTTTGCTGACTAAGGTCCATCTAGTCAAGGCTATGGTTTTTCCTATGGTCATGTATGGATGTGAGAGTTGGACTGTGAAGAAGGCTGAGCACCGAAGAATTGATGCTTTTGAATTGTAGTGTTGGAGAAGACTCTTGAGAGTCCCTTGGACTGCAAGGAGATCCAATCAGTCCATTCTGAAGGAGATTAGCCCTGGTTGTTCTTTGGAAGGAATGATGCTAAAGCTGAAACTCCAGTACTTTGGCCACCTCATGTGAAGAGTTGACTCACTGGAAAAGACTGATGCTGGGAGGGATTGGGGGCAGGAGGAGAAGGGGACGACCGAGGATGAGATAGATGGCTGGATGGCATCACAGACTCAATGGACGTGAGTCTAAGTGAACTCCAAGAGATGGTAATGAACAGGGAGGTCTGGCGTGCTGTGATTCATGGGGTCATAACTGAACTGAACTGGGCTTCCCTGGTGGCTCAGAGGTTAAAGCATTCTGCCTGGAATGCTGGAGACCGGGATTCTATCCCTGGGACAGGAAGATCCCCTGGAGAAGGAAATGGCAACCCATCCAGTACTCTTGCCTGGAGAATCCCATAGAGGGAGGAGTCTGGTAGGTTACAGTCCATGGGGTCGCAAAGAGTCTGAGTGACTTCACTTTCATTTAAGGTCATCTCTCAGGAAGCTCTTTGTTATATCTTTCTGTTTCTGTGGGAAGAATCCTCTGTTCTTTCCAGGCAAGAGTGCTGGAGTAGATTGCCATTTCCTTCTCCAGGGGATCTTCCCGACCCAGGAATCGAACCCTGGTCTCCCGCATTGCGGGCAGAGGCTTTACCGTCTGAGCCACCTCTGCTGCTCTTTCTCTCATAGGCCTGCCCAATCTGAGTAGTTCCTGTTTAGAGTAACTACCCTTTTCAAAAAAGTTTCCGTCTCAGTAGAGAATCGCAGTCACGCCTGCTGCTCTCAGCGATATAAATGGAGTTATGGGTGTGTGTGTGTACAGTTCGTAGTCTTTCATTTCAGGCCTTTGAAATCTCATGACAGTACAGACCAGAGAGCACCCCTCGGACTCTTGTGACTCTTGCCTGAGTGGATTAACTAAGCCTGTTTACTAATATCTTTCGGCCCCCTCTGAAGACCCTCATCTTTAGAATTCACTGCTCTCTCTGCTTTGAACAAAGCCTTCAGTTTGCTGCTCTTCTGATCACAGCGTGAGAGCAAGCATATTTGCTTTGGTCAAATTTTTTAAGTGATTTCAGCCATTTGGCTTATTGTATCATTTGGGGCTGAATTCCAGGGACCACTGGGACATCATTCCTTTTTTACTTGAAAATAGATGTAATAAAGAATTGTATTAGATTTGGCCAAGTTTTATTTCCAAGCAAGGAGCCTGTCCTGTGGCTTAACTCCTCCAAAGGCATGTCTGATGTCTGGTTTCACTAAGATCTTTACCCAATTTAAACAGTGTAACAAATGAAAGATAGATTTCCTTTCTTATGCATGCCTTGAATAGTGATGACCAGCTAAAGCCCTGGAACCAGTGTCTCACCTTTTACCTGCTAATGCCTTTAAATATCACAAACACTGTTCATTACTTACCCATAATCATCTCACAACCCCTTTTCCTTGCAAAAAAAAAAAATCTGTTTTGTTCAACAGAGAGTAAGGGTCTCCAGCTCCAGGAAGTACAATATTACTGGTTTAAATTCATCATGTAATCTCTCTTCTCCTTTGCCAGGACAGGGATAAGCAGATGACCCAGGTATGACCTGTGAAATGTAGAAAGGTCTAGGGAGGGGGCTTGGCAGAACGTTGCGGGGAAATTCCTCCCTGCTGCAAAGACGAAGACAGGAAGACATTGCTCCCCTCTTTTCCTTCGTGCTATGAGGGACTTGGAGTGAATTCCTCTGTACATCATTCCTTTCTTATTTGAAAATAGATTTAGTAAGGAACTGTGTTTGGAATTGTGGGAAAGGAAAGCCAAGAAAGACATGGACAAATGAGAGTCCCTGACTATTAACCAGTCCTGGGTCAGCCTCCTTCCAGATTCTTGTTTTTTTTTTACAAGAATTAAATGCTCTCATTGTTTGAACTGCTTCTAATTGAGTATTCTGTTACTTGCAGCTAAAAGCCTCTGGATACACCTGACTTCACAGAATTTTCTTTGCTCAAGAGCATCTATAGCACTCTTCATCCTGACTCAATAAAAACAATTCCCCATCTTCTACTTGGCTGTTAAACCATGGTTTTTAGTATCTTGTTAAATATAGTTAAAGATCCAAGAGAATTATAACAGCAAAGTGTTTCAATTCTTCTGATTTCCTAGTGTACTTTGGCTAAGTGGAATAATATAAATAAAATGATTTTTCATTAACTGAAACTATACTAAATGTAGAAGAGAAAATGCCAGTGTCCTCAAACAGCCATTTTAGAGTTTTCTTTAAAGTGTTTTTCAACCTTTCTGGTTCAGAATGTGAGCTCTTAATTGAGTCAGCCTTTGGGAATTATTGGAAACCAACCATAAACAGCTTCTGCTATTGCCTAAGGGGTTTTCTTTTATTATTGTTGCTATGAAAGCTCACCTGTCTTATTAAAAAACCCCAAATAGTCATCATCCTTTATGGCTTGGCATTTTAAACTTTATTTCTCCATAACTTCAGCACTTCACTCACTTTTACTACTAGAAACTTATATTTGTTCTGTATTTAATATTTTTATCACAGTTTTCTCCTTTCCAACCCATTCATACCTTTACACCTTGTGTCCCTGGAAATGTGGCCAAATCTCAGTTTGAGAACTACTGGGTCAAATGGAAGATGATAATACTGTCATTTGTGATTAACTACGAAAAGTACATCTTCAGTTTACCAGGTTTTCTGTTCTTTCATATCTGTACCTGAGAATGCAATTAAGGTGTTTGGGTTAAAACCAGCTCCAGGAAATCCCTGACATTTTGTAGTAATCAAAAACAGTCATAAAGTAACATTTTCTCAGAGCCTAAAATAAATCATGCAACAAGCCTGGGTGGAATAAGCGCCTCTTTCTCTTCATTCTAAGTTTTAGCTTTTATGTTGGCCAAGGCAGATTTAGTTACTGATGGTAGGTACAAGCTTATTTGCTAACTAAATGAATTAGGGTGGAGGAGGGAGAAGGCAGTGGCACCTCACCCCAGTACTCTTGCCTGGAAAATCCCATGGACAAAGGAACCTGGAAGGCTGCAGTCCATGGGGTCGCTGAGGGTTGGGCACGACTGAGTGACTTCCCTTTCACTTTTCACTTGCCTGCATTGGAAAAGGAAATGGCAACCCACTCCAGTGTTCTTGCCTGGAGAATCCCAGGGACGGGGGAGCCTGGTGGGCTGCCTGCCGTCTATGGGGTCGCTCAGAGTTGGACACAACTGAAGTGACTTAGTAGCAGCAGGGAGAGAGGGGAGGGAAGACTGACAAAAAGAACAGTGCCCAAGTTAGGACATAAGCGCTTCCGGTAAGCTCCATCAGTGCACAATCTGTAGGCCAAGGCACATTTCCACAGGTAATTTATGGAATTTATTTTCAGATTCCACATAGAGTGCTAATTACATAAAACAAGATGAATAATTTATCTTGTGCATCACTGGAGCAATGACTGTACACTTGTTCATTAAATCCAGCAATCAGGTATGAGCCAGGCCTGTGCCAACTAGTAAAGACTATCACCACTTGAAACATAAGCCCATGGAGGAGGGGTTTTCAAGTTGTCTTGATTTTATCCACAGGACTTTATGGAGGTGACTGAATGACCACATGGAGAGGCCAATAATAATGCCATTGAAAGAGGACTGTGATTACTTACATTTCCCAAGAGAAGAGAGCTCACCATTGCATGCAGGGCCTCACAGGGAAGCACCAGGTTTGGTGAGAAGGCAGAAGCAGCAAAGGGAAAACGTGGCCCAGACCGCTACTGTTTTCTCCAGAAGATGTCAACAATGGTGCCGTTAATCTGGGCCTGTGATAAATGGATGTTTGTTTAGTTGCTCTGTCATGTCCAACTCTTTGACCCTTTTGACTGTAGCCCACCGAGCTCTTCAGTCCATGGAATTCTTGAGTCAAGAAAACTGCAGTGGGTTGCCATGCCTTCCTCCAGGGGATCTCCCTCACCCAGGGACTGAACCCATGTCTCCTGTGCCTCCTGCACTGCAGGCAGCTTCTTTACCCACTGGGTCATCGGGGAAGCCCAGTGGATGCCAAGTAGACAAATATAGAATCTAAGAAAGCACAGAGGAAGAATCGACAGGATCCATGAGCCTCAATCCTCTTACGTATTGCATACAGACAAACATGGAAAACCAACCACATAGTTATTGCAGCTTTTAATTATAGAAATGTTCAGTAAAGAATTTGGCCTCACCCAAAGAGAGGTCTGCCCTTTGCCCTTCTGGGGTTAATCTGTGTGATTTGAGTAGGGTCCAGGATGGACACACTGGATATAGCATGAGACTGGCGTTTCCAGAAAGACCAGCCAAGTAACTTAGGATGGGGCTTATGTCACACAGTATCAACCTATGGGCTGAGTTCAACCGTATGGGCACTCATTTTAATGAAACCTCAATAAAAACTCTGGACACTGATGCTCAGGTGAGCTTCCCCTGTAGCCAGTACTACATACATACATGGAGATGCCTGCAGGGAAAGGCATCCTAACTCCACGGACAGGATAAGGGAAGCTGCACATCTGGAACCCTCCCACAGGCTGCCTGCTGCCTCTCTTCCTTTGATTTTAATTTGTCTCCTTTTCCTGAAGAAAACCATAGCCATGAGCATAAGAGCCCCCCTAATGCATTATCTGGAGAAGGCCACCCCACTCCAGTACTCTTGCCAGGAAAATTGCATGGACGGAGCCTGATGGGCTGCAGTCCATGGGGTCGCAAAGAGTCAGACAGGACTGAGCCACTTTATTTTCACTTTCATGCATTGGAGAAGGAAATGGCAATCCACTCCAATGTTCTTGCCTGGAGAATCCCAGGGACGGGGGAGCCTGGTGGGCTGCCGTCTATGGGTTCACACAGAGTTGGACACGACTTAGCAGCAGCAGCAGCAGTGCATTACCAGATTGGAAGCTTCCCTGGTGACTCAGATGGCAAAGAACCTGCCTGTAATGTGGGAGACCTAGGTTCGATCCCTGGGTGGGGAAGATCACCTGGAGGAGAAAATGGCAACCCATTCCAGTATCCTTGCCTGGAGAATTCCATGGACAGAGGAGTCTGGTGGGCTACAGTCCATGGGATTGCAAAGTGTTGGACACAACTGAGCAACTAACACTTTCATTTTCTTTCTAGTGAATTATGAAACTTGAGGCTGATTTTGGGAATCACTCTCCCCAAACATGCAGTTGGTATCAGATGGGTTGTCTGACTCCAAACAAAAAGTATACACACATGCATTGTACATTTTAAAAAAGTAAAGAATGTATACATTTAAAAATGGAAGATTTTCCTCCCTTCTCTGGCTTCACTACTTCCAGTTCCCTAGGGGATCCCACTTTGTTTCTTTCTGGTTTATCTTTCTAGACATTTTCTGCACAAATATAAACATATACACATTTTATATATGTGTGGCACTAATGGTAAAGAATCCACCAACCAATGCACAAGAAACCGGAGATGCAAGGTTCAGTCCTTGAGTTGGGAAGATCCCCTGGAGGAGCAAATGGCACCCTATTCCAGTATTCTTGCCTGGAAAATTCCACGGGCAGAGGAACCTGGTGGGCTACAGTCCATGGGGCCACAAAGAGTTGGACACAACTGAGCGCACACACACTTTTTTACTCTTTTAATCATAAATGAAATTATGCTCTACAGCCCATCCTGAAATTCCCTTTTATCCCTTCTATTTCATGAGTAGTCCTTGTGTCGGCACAGTTGACCTGCTCCTGGGCTTCTGGTTGGCTGGATGGTGTTTATGTGGCTGTGACATCATAAGAAGGGAAGCAAGTGTCAGGGTTCTTGTGAGATCACGTGATTTCACATATGTAGGAGCTCTTAGAATAGCACTAACACAAAACAGGCAAGCATTCCATGTTTTATTTATTTGTTTATTTAGCCTGCCCTCAGTTGTGTACATTGCTATATCTAATTTTCTCATTATTTCTAACAAGGCCACAATGAATTTCCTTGAGCTTGTACTTATACATTCACATCTGGGATAAATTTCTAGGAATGGAATTGGTATGCCAAAGGGTATATGCATTTCACATTTTGCTAGGTGTTTTCAAATTGCTGTCTAAAATGGTTGTACCAATTTACATTCCTACCCTGGCCTGTGATTTGCCTGAAATTCCCCTTACTCAAGCATTATCCAACTTTTTAGCAACCTGATAGGCTTTTAAAATTTTCATCTCCTTGCAGTTTAGTTTGCATTTCTTTAATTATTGTGAGGCTGGGCATCTTTTTAAATACATTTGTGCATTTACTTTAATACTTATAAAGTACTTTTTCTTCCAGCTGGTTAATTTATGTGCTTTAATTTTCTCATTGATTTAAGCAAACTTTCCATGCCATTTGAAACTATCTTGAATAAGATCAAGCAAAATGAAAAGACACCAAGATGCTCTCCCAGCCAGAATTTCCACACCATCACGACTTCCACTATGGTTTCAAACTTCCTTTTAAAAAACAAAAGAAAAAAAAAAAAAAAAGCTAAGCTAAATGTAAAACAATAAACTGGAAAAAAGTACTTATTTTCCTCTGGCTGATTGAAGGGCTTTTGTTTATTTGTTTATTCCTCTCAACTAAATAGAACTCATTCCTTTTAATCCAGCTTATATCCATTTCTCCAGCATTGAAACCAACCCACCAAGAACTGAATCTTTTTAAGTCAACCTAATAAATAAATACTCTGTTATTTCTCACCCAACATAAAAGGTGGTAGAGAACAAACTGTATAAGACTGAATTACTTTTTAAAAAACAGGTTGACTTGTATGTTGTTCTAAAGATATATATACATATATTTGGCTTTGCCACACAGCATGCAGGATTTTAGTTCTCCAACCAGGCATCAAACCTGGGCCCCCTGTATCGGAAGTGCAGAGTCGTAACCACCGGACTGCCAGGAAGTCCCAAAAGATATATTCTGGATTTTCAAATGAATTTCACATTTTTCAAAGAACATTTGAATCAACTCCTCAGGAATTTGATTTCTCCAAAAAGGTGAAACCCCAAAATTTGGTCCTGCCTTTCTTCAAACCTTTTCTTCCAAAATTAGACCTCTTAAAATCTTCTCAAGTGGAACTCCTTATTTTCCAACTGTACACCCTCACTTCCCCCCACCCAGTTTTCAGAACCTGTAACAGGCAGTATATGATTACACACGTGCTGGCTTCCCATACTTGTATATACTCATGGCTATCTTTTCTCCCTTGCTAATTACAAAGCTCCTATAGATTAGATACTCTGTTAGTCGTAAGTTAGCATAACAAATTACCTCCCAATTTAGCAGCTTCAAACAACAGTAAACATTTATTTTCTAGCATAGTTTCTGCAGCTCAGAAGTTTAGGCTTTGGGCTGCAGTCATTAAGTAAAGGCTTGACTAGAGCTGGAGGATCTGCTCCAGAGACGGTGAATTCTCACCCTGGCAAACTGACGCTACAAAGTTTCTCACCATGTAGACTCCTCCACAGAGCTCCTCAACAGTCTGCATGACATGCCATCTGGCTTCCCCCAATTCTGGGGGATCCAAAAAAGGACAAGGCAAAAGCCACAGTGCCTTTTATAACCTAGACTCGTAAGTCACACATTCATTTGCAAAATATCCTACTGGTTACACAGAGAAGCCCTTTCTTAAGGGTGTGAATACACCTTCACACTCCTAATTAGGAGGTAAGAATCATTATGGTCATTCTGGATTCTGGCTACCATGAGGACCCAAACTATGTTATATCCATAGGTCATAGATCTTGGCATTGGTATAATCACTTAACCCAATTGTGCAGAAATACTATAATGAATCAGGATGTCGTTTCCTTTAATCAAAACTAATGATATACATGCAAAAGGATAAGTCTTAGGTCAGGTCTGCAAAGGTAGATTTGCATGTGAGAAGTTCATTATGGAGAGCCTGCTGGACCACCATGCCCTCACCCACGGAGAGTGCCAGCAGAAGGACTGGGATCTGCTGAACTATAACAAAGGCCCCGGCAAATACCCAGGGGAGACCTAGAGCTAGGATGGCTCTTCAGATTATTTCCACCATGGAAACTGGCAAGTGCTCCAAATCAGAGTTTTTAATCCCTGATCTGATCCCTGAGTCAGTTATTGATCATTTACCAGCCCACAAGTGATCTATAGGCCACCGGCTCAAGTTGACAAGAAAATATTTAATTTCTGATTTTGGATCCCTTTCTTTCAGATTGATAGGAAAACCAAACCAAACGTAACCTCCCTTCTTCCTGAAGTTCTCTCACCACCTGTATCCGCCCCCTCCTCCCGTGGTGGGGGGGGCGGTGGTGGGTTGGGGAGGTGGCTGGACACCATACTATCCTCTCCCCCTCTCCAAGTGGCTGCAGGGGTCCTCTTCTGGTTCTCCTCGCCGGTGCACGCAGGCACTGCTTAGACGTCCCACATCCCCGCCCACACAGCCCTGCCAGACCTGAGGTCTGGGCTGGTCCTTCTGTGACACTCAGAGCAAAGGAATCCTGTCTTGTAGGCGGGAGCCGCTCCCTCCTGCTCCCCTGTCTGCACCGCCCCTATCGCCTCGGGCTGAGCTCCCCTTTCTCCTGGCTCCCGAGAGCCCCTGGCTGAAGCCCTGGTCCGGGTCGTGCTGACCTTTCCCTTCGCCCCCGCCCTGGGCCGCTGCGCTACACGCAGTCGGGGAATGCCTCCCCGCCTCCTTTCCCGACTCCCGCTTTCCTGGCTCCACGCCTCCTCCGCCCCCAACTCCTCCCGCTCCTTGTTCCTTCCCTCCTCTCTCCCCAGCTCAAATACTTACTTTCCCGGCAAGGGAAATCCCTCTCTAGTCAACCGGTCTTCGCTGGAAAATCGGCTGAATTCTAAGGACTTTTGGTTTTAAATAACAAAAGCCAGAAAGACTGGCCGTTTTTTCTGTCCTAACTAAAGTCTCCATTATGTCTCTGAGAGCTCCTTCAGTCGGGGGAGATAAGTGAAATTGGGGGGGATGGGATAAAGAAGCTCATCTCTGAAAATACCTTTGGCTCCATCACACTGGTTTGATCTTGGGGATATCTCAGGGAAGGTCTGCCAGCAGCTTCTCAGGTGGCGCCCTGAGAAGCCTGCCAGGTGCCCAGGGAGGGCCCCGGGCTGGCCCCAGGGCTCACAGTCTGCGGACCCACGCAGACTGGAGGGGAGGTTTTCCTCCCCTGATTCTGTCTGCCCTTCCGGATCGTAGACGCAAAAGCCGAAGGCTGGAGCCGAAGTCGGCCGGAGGAGCTGGGCCCCCGGGCTGCAGAGGGCGAGCTGGGGGAGGGTGCTGTTCTAGGTGGCTTTCTGAAAACTTACAAGACTGCACTTTCAACGCCTTTGCACCTGTGTCTCCACCGGCCCTGATTTCTGAGGCGCCGTTGGCACTTCTGGAAAGGACCCTGATCTGCACTGTGATAGGACTCCGAAAGCATCTCAAAATCTCTTGGAAAATTAGCATGTTGATTTACCAGTAGCTGCTGCTGCTGCTAAATCGCTTCAGTCCTGTCAGACTCTGTGCGACCCCATAGATGGCAGCCCACCAGGCTCCCCCGTCCCTGGGATTCTCCAGGCAAGAATACTGGAGTGGGTTGCCGTTTCCTTCTCCGATGCAGGAAAGTGAAAAGTGAAAGTGAAGTCGCTCAGTGGCGACCCCATGGTCTGCAGCCCACCAGGCTCCTCCATCCATGGGATTTTCCAGGCAAGAGTACTGGAGTGGGGTGTCATTGCCTTCTCCGATTTACCAATAGAAGTGACGCTAAAAGGTAAAGACTCCACCTGACCAAAATAAATCCAAATCTGGTTAAACGGGCATGACTAATAGCAGGCCATTTCTACTTTGTTTATTTCAGATAGCATTTATATTGGTGGCAACTATGATAACAAATCCTAGGGCCTCGATAGGATCAACAAATTACCAAGTGCTAATTGTTTCTGCCAGGTGTAAGTGAGGAGATAAATAGCTTATAAATTAAACAGTAGTGCCCAAGGGTGCCATTCCTAGACTCCTGGGCTCTTCTGCCCTCCCTGGCAAAATAATTTCCTCTTATCCTATAATTAGACACTTCTACCTTTAAAAACTGCACTCCTTAAAGAATAGGGTATCCTCTGCCAAATATAGAAGAGAAGGAAAAAGATAAGGGGGACAGCACTCTAATATACTAAATGCCAATGACATTTCATCCTTTTGTCATCATTGAAGTACAGACTATCTTGGATCTAACTGGTGATCTATGTAGTTTTTCCATAAGGAGCTGCTTTCCCGGTGCTGAAGCACACTGGTCGTCTCTTCTGGTCCTGCATGGCCTGGCTCCTTCAGTGCCCTGCTGGTCCACTGCAGCTGTTTGCTTCCATTCGTGATTCTGCCTCGCATTCACTTAAAAGCGTCGTTATACTGTCAGGCAAGTGTATGCTCTTCGGTTCTTTGTCTCGTCACAACAAAGATTTCGAGTGATGGACATTAAAGCCCCCTTGGTGTGTCACAGCTCTTGGGTCTTGGATAGACCATGTTATAGCTCTTAGATTAGTGCTACAGCTCAGTGTTACAGCTCAGTGTTACAGCTCTATTTTATTTAGAAGATAGCAGGAAAATCCATCTTCGAGGTGTGAGGGCATGTCGATCCAAAGACGCAAAGAGAAGAGCACCGCAGCACGTGAGGGGGACTGGAGAGAGAGAGCCCTTTGGCTCCTCTTTTTATATGTTTTTTCCTTCCCCCTGGGCCTCCCTATTCAAATTGGGCTTAGTGAGCAGTACTGTTCTACCTGAAGTCCTACGATCCAAAGACGCAAAGAGAAGAGCGCCGCAGCACGTGAGGGGGACTGGAGAGAGAGAGCCCTTTGGCTCCTCTTTTTATATGTTTTTTCCTTCCCCCTGGGCCTCCCTATTCAAATTGGGCTTAGTGAGCAGTACTGTTCTACCTGAAGTCCTCACTCCTGTCCTCTAACCTTCCTTTTACCTTCTTCTGTTCTATTTTCACGGACTTTCCCTTCCTTTTCTTTTAGCTACTGCCATTTTGGACTCCTTTTCCCTATACTAACTTCCTAACAATAACATCTTAGGTTGAACGGTTCTATGAAGACCTACAAGACCTTTTAGAACTAGGACCCAAAACAGATTTCCTTTTCATTATAGGGGACTGGAATGCAAAAGTAGGAAGTCAAAAAACACCTGGTAAAAAAAAAAAAAAAAAAAAAGTCCTTTTCATCATAGGAGAATGGAATGCAAAAGTAGGAAGTCAAGAGATACCTGGAGTAACAGGCAAATCTGGACTTGGAATAGAAAATGAAGTAGGACAAAAGCTAACAGAGTTTTTGCCAAGAGAACGCACAGGTCATGGCAAACACTCTTCCAACAACACAAGAGGTGACTCTACACATAGACAGTCAATACTGACATCAGATTGATGATATTCTTTGCAACCAAAGATGGAGAAGCTCTGTACAGTCAGGAAAAAACAAGACTGGGAGATGAGTGTGGTTCAGATCATGAACTCCTTATTGCCAAATACAGACTTAAATTGAAGAAAGTAGGGAAAACCGCTAGGCCATTCAGGTATGACCTAAATCAAATCCCTTATGATTATACAGTGGAAGTGAAAAATAAATTCAAGGAACTAGATCTGATAGACAGAGTGCCTGAAGAACTATGGATGGAGGTTCATAACATTGTACAGGAGGCAGTGATCAAAACCATCTTCAAGAAAAAGAAATGCAAAAAGGCAAAATGGTTGTCTGAGGAAGACTTACAAATAGCTGAGAAAAGAGAAATGAAAGGCAAAGGAGAAAAGGAAAGATATACCCATTTGAATGCAGAGTTCCAAAGAATATCAAGGAGAGATAAGAAATCGTTCCTCAGTGATCAATGCAAAGAAATAGAGGAAAACAGTAAAATGAGAAAGACTAGACATCTCTTCAAGATAATTAGAGATACCAAGAGAACCTTTCATGAAAAGATGGGCACAATATAGGACAAAAACAGTATGGGCCTAACAGAAACAGAAGATATTAAGAAGAGGTGGCAAGAATACAGAGAATTCAGTTCAGTTGCTCTTTGAGACCCCATGGATTGCAGCACTCTAGGCTTCTTTGTCCATCACCCACACCCAGAGCCTACTCAAACTCATGTCCATCGAATTGGTGATGCCATCCAACCATCTCATCCTCTGTCATCCCCTTCTCCTCCTGCTTTCAATCTTTCCCAGCATCAGGGTCTTTTCCAATGAATTAGTTCTTCACAACAGGTGGCCAGATTATTGGAGTTTCAGCTTCAACATCAGTCCTTCCAATGAATATTCAGGACTGATTTCCTTTAGGATGGACTGGTTGGATCTCCTTGCAGTCCAAGGGACTCTCAAGTCTTCTCCAACACCACAGCTCAAAAGCATCAATTCTTTGACTCAGCTTTCTTTATACTCCAACACTCATATCCATGAATGACTACTGGAAAAACCATAGCTTTGACTAGATGGACTTATGTTGGTAAAGTAATATCTCTGCTTTTTAATATGCTAACTAGGTTGGTCATAGCTTTTCTTCCAAGGAGCAAACATCTTTTCATTTCATGGCTGCAGTCAAAATCTGCAGTGATTTTGGAGACCAGAAAAATAAAATCAGACACTGTTTCCACTGCTTCCTCATCTATTTGCCATGAAGTGATGGAACCAGTTGCGATGATCTTTATTTTCTGAATGTTGAGCGTTAAGCCAACTTTTTTACTCTCCTCTTTCACTTCCATCAAGAGGGTCTTTAGTTCTTCACTTCCTGCCGCAAGAGTGGTGTCATCTGCCTATCTGAGGTTATTGATATTTCTCCCAGCAATCTTGATTCCAGCTTGTGCTTCTTCCAGCCCAGCATTTCTCATCATGTACTCTGCATATAAGTTAAATAAGCAGGGTGACAATATACAGCCTTGACGTACTCCTTTTCCTATTTGGAACCAGTCTGTTGTTCCATGTCCAGTTCTAACTGTTGCTCCTTGACCTGCATAGAGATTTCTCAAGAGGCAGGTCAGATGGTCTGGTATTCCCATCTCTCTCAGAATTGTCCACAGTTTACTGTGATCCACACAGTTAAAGGCTTTGACATAGTCAATAAAGCAGAAGTAGATGTTTTTCTGGAAATCTTGCTTTTTGGATGATCCAGGGGATGTTGGCAATTTGCTCTCTGGTTCCTCTGCCTTTTCTAAAGCCAGCTTGAACATCTGGAAGTTCATGGTTCATGTCCTGCTGAAGCCTGGCTTGGAGAATTTCGAGCATTAGTTTGCTAGCGTGTGAGATGAGTGCACATGCTAGCATGTGTGGTTTGAGCATTCTTTGGCATTGCCTTTCTCTGGGACTGGAATGAAAACTCACTTTTTCCAGTCTTGTGGCCACTGCTGAGTTTTCCAGATTTGCTGGCATATTGAATGCAGCACTTTCACAGCATCGTCTTTTAGGATTTGAAGTGGTTCAACTGGAATTCCACCACCTCCACTAGCTTTGCTTGTAGTGGCCCACTTGACCTCACATTCCAAGATGTCTGGCTCTAGGTCAGTGATCACACCATCGTGACTATCTGGGTCATGAAGATCTTTTTTGTACAGTTCTTCTGTGTATTCTTGCCACCGCTTCTAAATATCTTCTGCTTCTGTTAGGCCCATACCATTTCTGTCCTTTATTGAGCCCATTTTTGCTTGAAATGTTCCCTTGGTATCTCTGATTTTCTTGAAGAGATCTCTAGTCTTTCCCATTTGGTTGTTTTCCTCTATTTCTTTGCATTGATCATTGAAGAACGTTTTCTTATCTCTCCTTGCTATTCTTTAGAACTCTGCATTCAAATGGGTATATCTTTCTTTTTCTCTTTTGCCTTTCACTTCTGTTCTTTTCACAGGTATTTGTAAGGGCTCCTCACACAACCATTTTGCTTTTTTGCATTTCTTTTCCATGGTGATGGTTTGATCCCTGTCTCCTGTACAGTGTCACGAACCTCCATCCATAGTTCTTTAGGCATTCTGTCTATCAGATCTAACCCACTGAATCTATTTCTCTCTTCCACTGTATATGCAGAGTACATCATGCCAAATGCTGGGTTGGATGAAGCACAGACTGTAATCAAGACTGTGTGAGAAATGGCAATAACCTCAGATATGCAAGTAATAATACCTTTATGGCAGAAAAGTGAAGAGGAACTAAAAGAGCCTTTTGATGAAAGTGAAACAGGAGAGTGAAAAAGTTAGCTTAAAACTGAACATTCAAGATACTAAGATCAAGACATCCGGTCTCATTACTTCAGGGCAAATAGATGGGGAAACAATGGAAACAATGACAAACACTTTCTAGGTCTGCAAAATCACTGCATATTGTGATTGCAGCCAAGAAATAAAAGACACTTGCTTCTTGGAAGATAAGCTACAACAAACCTAGACAGTATGTTAAAAAGCAGAGACGTTACCAACAAAAGTCTATCTAGTCAAAGCTATGGTTTTTCCAGTAGTCCTATGTGGATGTGAGAGTTGGACTGTAAAGAAAGCTGAGTGCCGAAGAATTGTTGCTTTTGAACTTGGCTTTGGGGAAGACCATTGAGAGTCCCTTGGACTGCAGGAAGATCCAACCAGTCAATCCTAAAGGAAATCCGTCCTGAATATTCATTGGAAGGACTGATACTGAAGCTGAAGCTCAAATACTGTGACCACTGATGCCAAGAACTAACTCATTGGAAAAGACTCTGATGCTGGGAAAAATTGAAGGTGAGTAGGTGATAACAAAGGATGAGATGTTAGATGACATCACCAAGTCAATGGATAAGAGTTTGAGCAAGCTCTGGGAGTTGGTGATGGACAGAGAAGCCTGGCATCTGCAGTCCGTGGGTTGCAGAGTTGGACATGACTGAGGGTCTGAACTATACTGAATTGATCCCAAGCCTGAATCCCTTTGCCTTGCCAGCTCCTCACAAATTTATTGTTTCTTTGTCTAAAAGATATAAAAGCTGTCTGCTTTGGTCAGTTCTTTGAGTCTCACATTTTTATGAGTTTCTGTACATATGTGCAATTAAATTAGGTTTTAGTCCTGTGGATCTATCATATGTCAATTTAACTATTAGGCCAGCAAAAGAACCTAGAGGAGAAGAAAGAAAGAGTCTTTCTCGTTTAGCATGACAACCAAGAAATGCAAACACACATGCCCAGACATGCGCTGCTACTTCCCCAGCTGACAGTCTCTAAGAAAAAAGTCTGTACTTCTTACCATGGTGTTCAAAGCCCCCAGAGACTCGACCTGTACCTGGACTCCTGGCCTCCTTGCCACACACTTGGCTCTGTTAACAGCGACCGCTGTGCTCTGCCACCTGTGTGACAGCTCTTCCAGCCCCTCACCCAGCTAACTGCTCACTACAGAGTCTTTTCCTCCCAGAAGCCTTCCTTGAGCACTTCCCTTGCTTCTCTTTGCCCCTTTCCTCTTGCCCCCACCCCCAGTCTAACACTGACTGGACGAGAGTTTCTCCTCTGGGTACACCCTGCATCCTGCGAATACTCTCCCAACACCAAGACTATCAGGTTGCCCAGACCTGTTAATGCTTGATGGCTCCATAAACGTCTTTGTGGACAGTGTGGATGAAGACAGATGGGCTTCCCAGGTCCTTCTTCCAGGAAGCACTTGCTGGTTGTAAGACTGTCCTAAGGCTGCAGAAACAAAGTCCCAGGAACTAGGTAACTTAAATCAATAGAAACGTATTCTCTCACAGTTCTGGAGGCCAGAAGTCTGAAATCAAGGTAGCAGGACAACATGCCCTCTCAAGGCTCTAGGTGGAATCCACCCAGGCCTCTTCCAGCTGCTGTTGGCTCCAGGCTTGTGTCTGCATAACTCCAATCTGGTTTATCTCACGTGGCCTTCTCATCGCTGTCTTGTCTGCTCTTCTGTGCCCTGTATGGACATGTCATCAGATATAAGAGCAACCTGCATAATCCAGGATGATCTCCTATCACGATCCTTAATTACATCTGTGATATCCTGATATCCTTTTCCTGAAAAAAGTCTTAACTATGGGTTTAGGAGATGGATGTCCTTACTTCGTAGACCATTATTCACCCTGTTCCACTGTCTAGCTATGAGGAGCGTGCTCAGCAAATAGCCTCTGGCCGTCAGCTCCTTCAGGTGCCAAGGAACCAGTCTGTAAGAGTGTTGTATTAGACCAGGTTGCCTGATGGTTGAAAGTTGGGATGGGTCACTGAAAATTAGGCCACTTATTACCTGGCAGTGATTGGAAAGACCCGCAGTCCAGTTCTTTCTCCTGTACTTTCATTACCTTACACTCTCTGTGACCCACTTTCTCTGGGTTTCTTTCAATAGGAGTCATTTACTGAGAAGCTTTTAAACCTGCCACAGAGTGAGAAGTTGAGGTTGTGACCGAAGAAGCCTCATAGACCTCCTTATCCTCTTGGAGCCAGGCTGCTTGGTCGGGAAGACGGGAAGCAGTGAGAACACAGGTGGGATAATGACTAAGCACTGTGACAAACCGTTAAGGGAAAGTGACAGCTTCAGGAAGGGAGTTGGGTCTCTGTCCATCAGCCTCGTTTTCCTGAGCTGCAAAGAGGGCTGTGTTCTGAAGTCCAAGTCCTTTCAACACCCAGTCTGCTCTGTGTGCTGAGATAATTAAGGGATTTTTATGAAAGCCTTGAGAGTTAAGCTGACCTGTGAATTATAGAAGAGGTCAAACAGGAGAAAGAGAAGGGAAGAGGCTGGAGGGGCTGGGCATCTGGAAGGAGAGGGTAAGATTTGCCTCCCCTGGAGGAGGAGGAGAAATGGCCTGGGAGAGTGTCAGGGGTTGGCTGTGAAGCTGAAGGAGACAGGGTGGACGAGACAGGGCCGTGGTACAGGGCTAGGACCCTCTACTGACAGTGAGCGGAAGGGTTTCAGAAAAGGAAGGAGATGAGATTATAAACGTGATACTGAGACTTCCCTGGTGGTCCAGTGGTTAAGAATCTGAGCTTCCACTGTAGGGAGCAAAGATTTGATCCCTAGTGGGGAACTAAGACCCTTCATGCCACTTGATGTGGCCAAAATAATAATAATAATAATAATAAGTGGTATTTTTTTTAAGCTGCACTATGTGGCAAGCATGTGGGATCTTAGTTCCCTGACCAAAGATCAAGCCCACGTCCCCTGCATTAGAAGCTGGAAATCTTAACCATTTTACCTCCCAGGACCCTGGGTATTTGTTTTTGAAGAAAAGTGTTTGAGATTCAGTATAAACAAGAAAAGGGCTTCCCCTGCAGCTCAGCAGTAAAAACTCTGCCTGCAAGGCAGGAGACACAGTAGATGTGGATTCAGTCCCTGGGTGGGAAGATCCCCTGAGTAGGGAATGGCAATCTACTCCAGTATTCTCACCTGGAGAATCCCATGGACAGAGGAGACTGGCGGGCTACAGTTCACAGTGTCACAAAGAATTGGATACGACTGAAGCAACTGGGCACACGCACGTCTAGGTAAAAAAAAGTGAGAGGCCAGAAACTGGACGGTAACTCAAGACACTTTTTGCAGTCACCCATGTTGGGGACTTGACGTGACTTGGAATTCAGGCAGCAGTAACATGAGAAACCCATCTCAGTGTTTGCTTTATCAGTTGGTATGAACTTAAGACAGAGAAATCTTACTCCAAAGTTAGGATCCTGGGAAACACCCAGAAATAAGAACACTTGGAGGTCACAGAGATTAACAAAGACTGTGATCTTGCCCTGGGACCTGTAGGGTTGCGGTATTGTCAGGACACTCAGATAGAAACGTCTGACTGCGTGTTAGGGACGCCTTATTGCTGCCTTGTTGCTGCAGCAGGCTTGTCCTGTCACCATGAGCTGTCACCCTCGTGGGCTGTCTCTCCAAGGCTCCTGGGAAGACAGCCTCCTGTTAGCTCCACAAAGGCATCTCTCTATCTTGAATGTGACCTTTCTTTTAACTTATACTATCTACTCTTGAATCTTTTTGGTGTGTTAGAATCTGTTTTCCACTCTCTAGTGGATGAAAAGAAGCATCAGGGGCGAGTGTCCATTGACTCATTTGTTCAGTAAATATTCATTGAATACCTACTTTGTGCCTGTTATTATGCTAGGCACCGGGCATCTCAAAATGAGTAAAACTCCCCTGTTTCCTCTTGTGATGGGAAAGATGCCAAATGAGGATGAAGAGAGGAAAGTGCCGGATTCTTCAAAAAAAAGCAGGGATGTCTGAAGAATGCTGAAGGGTTACAAAAAGCTTTTAAAAGAAGCAGCAGTTAAGCGACACCCTGAAGAATGCTTGGGGGGGACCCGGGGCGATGCTACAGAGTTGTCCGGCTCCAAAGTCACCTTGCATGGTGTGCTCTGTGTGAATGAGAGGAGATGTGCCAGAACGTGGCCTAGAATGAGGGTTGGGACATGTGCTGGGGGTGGGGAACAGATTGAGGGGAGGTGCCTCAGAAAGGATAAGTGTTTAGACACTGACTCATCTTAAAGAAACTCCTAAGGCATTAATAAATATAAACAAGCATAACTGTTTGCTAATTTTTATGAGAAATTAGAGTAACACAGACCAGAGATTGACAGCTTTGAAGTGCTGACTCATGCCAACTAAACTCTCAAGGCATTAATGTATGCAAGTCCGAACTCTGGTTTGTTAATTTTCTATGAGAAACAGAGTTGATCTGTCAAGCGGACCAAAGATTGACAGCTCGTCCCTCTCCCTGCATGGGGGCCTCCCTGGGAAGCCCAATTATCCCAGGGTTTCATGGCAAGCCTGGAATCAGAGGAAAGAGCAGTTAGTTACATGACCTGAGGACTTCAGGACCTCAGGCTATGTGTCTGATGTGTCCATCTCTTGTCGGGGGACGAGCTCAGTGGATTTGTCAGGGGAAAGAGAGGTGGTGAGGGCCCGGCCCACCCTGACCTCTTTGCACCTCTCCACTCCAAAGCTTGTAACCTTCCCCACTCTGACAGTCTTCCTTGAAATGTGTGAATGTTAACTGCAGCTTGGGATAAACTGCTTACTGCATCCCTGTGTTCAATCAGCTCTGCTGCTGATGGTAGTCATTTCATGCCAGGGGCACTCCCAGTGTTCAGGTCCTCTGTGTCACCTCTCTGCTGTCTTTCAGTGCACGTGTACAAGCTAGTTGGTATCTTGGGCCATTGTAGTAATTGCTACATGAATGGTTTTAGGGCACGATGAATGCAAATCAACTTTTAACCAAGGTGAAAAGCAAGCAGGCCTTGGGATATACTTTAAGTCCTCTTACCAAGAATAGAACTCGCACCTCCTGACTTCTCCTCTAGCCCCTCTCCCCAGTGCCTGGTGCAGGACTAGGTAAACATGCCTTGCCACTGGGGCAGCTCAGGCCTGACCTACACTGGCTGTTTTTCAATCTGGATACTTCATGCAAAAGGTAGAAGAGTGTCCCCCCAAAAGAAGTCCACATCCTAATCTCTGAACCTGTGACTATGTACCAAGGGACTGATATGGTTAAGAATCTTGAGATGGAAGATTGTTGGGGATTATCTGAACCCAATATAATCACAAAGCTTCTTAGAAGAAAAGCAGGGAGGCAGGAAAGTGACAGAAAGAGTTAAAATGACAGAAGCAAGAGGTCAGAGAAAGAGACTGGAAGATGCTTCTCTGCTGGTTTTTCTGGGAGGGAGGAGACAGGAGCCCCTAGAAGCTGGAAAGAGTAAAGCAATGGACGGTGCCCTAGAGCACTTAGAAGAAACGCAGCCCTGCTCCCATCCTGACGTAAGATTTCTAAAACAGAGAATGAAAAGCAGGGAGGCAGGAAAGTGACAGAAAGAGTTAAAATGACAGAAGCAAGAGGTCAGAGAAAGAGACTGGAAGATGCTTCTCTGCTGGTTTTTCTGGGAGGGAGGAGACAGGAGCCCCTAGAAGCTGGAAAGAGTAAAGCAATGGACGGTGCCCTAGAGCACTTAGAAGAAACGCAGCCCTGCTCCCATCCTGACGTAAGATTTCTAAAACAGAGAACTCTAAGATGGTAAGTTTGTATGCTATGACATCACTTAGCTGGTGGTGTTGTAGCCACGCGTTCTGGGAAACAAACTCCCTCAGAAGGACAATGCAGATAATGGAGTGCAGTTTATTACACCGGCGGGCCCAAGGCAGAGTCTCCTCTTAGCCAAGGACCCTGACCAGTTTTTCTGAAAACTTTATATACTCTAAGTGTAGGTGCCTAAACCCACCTCCCCAAATTCCCTGAAACTAGTCTGAACAAAGGAAAAGAAAGATACAATCAAAGTTAACCCGTGATTCATATGCCTTAAGGCTAGGTAGTTAACAGTGGACAATTATCAATAGGCCTGTGGTCATACTCCAATAAGCATAATAGAGTTTATGATTCTATTCAGTTACACAGATAATTAGGGTATTCTTTTAGGCAACAGAGAGTCTAGCTATGAGCCCTGGGGTTCCAACCAGAGGGCCTGGTTTTCCAGTTGGTATGCCGTTTCCATAGATACTGGGCATAGAGCTCAAAGTCCAAAGTCTGGCCCAAGATGGAGTCCTGCTTTCAAGAAGGAGCCTGTTCTGTCTGTTTCCTTCTTCAGTGGTAATCTGTTATAGCTGTGATAAGAAAATGATACATTCAGCTTCTCCTGTCTCCAGGACCTATCTAGTCATGTCCACCCTCCTGTGTAGAGCCCCTCACTCTGGAGAGCCTGCTGATGGGAGACAAGACACACAGTGCCTGTGCAGAGTCCTTCTCACAAATGGTGTAGCATTTGAAGCTCTGGTTTCCTGCTGCCCATGCATAAGTATTGAGTCCATGCTCTGGGCCAAAAATGCAATTGCCCCGTCACTGCTTGTGCTGTGACACAGCCCTCCTGGGGGTGCTGGTGGAGATGCTGGCTTCCTTTGAAGCTAGTTATTCAGATCAGCTCTATGGGAGCCCTCAAGCAAGATGAGAAATAGGTCCAAGATTCTCATAATGATGCAAGTTTCATATCAAAAATGCACAATCAATTGACTGGAACAGGAAATAATTAATCAGGACATTATAGAGCAGTTAAGTATAATTAATTCAAACAAAAGAATGTGAGTGTGCAGTCTTAGCTACCAGAGTAATTTTATTCCCTTGCAAATTTAGTTCAAGATAAACAAACATCAGAATAATCTTTTCAGGTTTTTCATGACTCATGGGTTATTTCCTCCTTTCTAGTTATCAAAAATATTATTAAACTCACACACCAATACCTCTAGGTTGATCATACTCTGTAGAAAAAGCTCCATGCTCCTGGTAAATGAGAAATTAACTCTGACGTTAGGAATCAGTTTCCATGTGTATGTGTGTGTTTGTATGTGAGGGGATGGTGCTGAATAAAAGCTGGGGGGAAATTTGATTTCTTATCTAATATCTTAAAATCTAAGCACAAATGCATAAAACATTTATGATGTGAAAACGCCATCTGAGAAAGTGACTTAATCTCAAGGGTAAACTTATTGATACTGTGTAAGTTTTTCTTTCCTCTTATCTTTTTTTTTGACCCTAGAGCTGAGAGCTCTTACAAGGAAAGAGGTGAAAAATGTAAGGCAATATGAGCTGGCTGCAGCATTATTGTTCTCCTACCCAGTTGGGTTTTTTTTTTTCTTTCTTTCTTTTTTTGTCATTGTTGGGCATTCAAAAAGCCCATAAGACAGGCCTGTAAGCACAGCTTTATGTAGAGGTGGAAGAATTCATCATGCAGAAAGATTGGAGGGAGTATTTTCTCCCCTTTGTAGCTTCAGAGAGTGCACTGAGCCCTGTTGAGCTAGAAAAATAGAATTGGGTTCATGTGATGGGTGATTACTGTTTGGAAGTGCAGATCCATCACGGTAACAATGGGAGAGGCAGGGCTTCCGGGCAGCTCACAGGCCTGCAGGGCTTCTCTCTCCCTGATAGATTCACTCCGCAGATTAACCTGATCACAAAGTACAGCCAAAGGGCTGTCTGGTCACCTAACGTGGAGCTTGTAATGTGCTATTACGTGACAAATATAAACAGGTTCTAATTTCTGGCTTAATTCACAGTGTAATAATAAATCAATCAGGCTCCCGAGAACTTCACTCTGATGCCTTTGATCTCTGCCTTCACTATAGGGGATGCTTTCCGAGATGAAAGTTATGACCCATCAGCAGGTTTTGAAATAAATTTAGTGCACTGCACATGTGCGTGCTAAATTGCTTCAGTCATGTCCCACTCTTTGTGACCCTATGGACTGACTGCAACCTGCTTCTGTGCCCAGGAAGATTACCATGCCCTTCTCCAGGGGATCTTCCTGACTCAAGGATCGAACCCAAGTCTCTCAGTCTCCTGCACTGTCAAGTGAGCTCTTTACCACTCAATGCTACCTGGGAAGCCATTAGTGGATTATAACCAGCATTTTTTTTAAACTATTTTTTTTAATATTACTTTAAAGTAATGTATTTTTTTTAAAATAAAAGAATAGAAAATATCAAAGTATATCACACAAAGTAAGATGATGGTGTTTAGTTAGATGATATTTAGTCTGAAAGGTTAGTTGTGTGCATAACTATATATCTATATTACAGCATGTACATTCACTTCCACATCTGCATGTTTGTGAAAATCTATTAAACAATGGCCAAAAAAATTTGAAAGCATTTGCTGACTGTGTTAGACATTTGAATGCCTATTTCCCCACAGAGAGATGCAGAGTAGAGCATTGACTAGTGTAACAAAGCTAGTCTACACTGGGAAAGAGAAATGGACAGAAAGAACTGATGGTGCAGAGGCACGCTGATAGTGACTGCTCCGGTCCAGGCAGCTGCCCTGGACCCTTTCGAGGTTTCCAGGAGGTCTACTCACCCACCGGACTCTTTACCAGGGTGCCGGGTACCTGTGAGAGCCCCGTTTCCCCTGTTGCTCTGTGTGCACACAGAGTGAGTTTTCAAACAGCAAATGGGACTTAATATGATTGATTAACTAGGGGAAATGAGCTTACAGCCAGTATAAAAGTACCTTGCTGGGGCAGAGGGAAAGACCAGCTGCTTGAGGTCACCACTCTTTGTGCTGCTCAAACTAATGGAAATGCATAAGAAATGCTTCCCTGTTGAGCACATAACACGTGATCCTTGAGCAAGAGCTAGAGGGACTCTTCACACTGCATGTTTATGTGTACATTTAAGTATTCTAGCAGCACACATAAAACTATAGCAATGATTATTTTATAGCAATTCCTACAACCCTTGGAGTTCACCTAAGTTCATGTCCATTGAATTGGTGATGTTATCTGGGAGATGGTGAAGGACAGGAAGGCCTGGCATGCTGCAGTCCATGGGAGTCACAAAAAGCTGGACACGACTTTTCATTGAACAACAATGACGACGACAGCCTCCATTCCTCCTCTCTCTCTTTTGTGAAAATACAAGTTTGTATGACGCTGCTTTTGTTAAGGTAAGGTTGCCCAGGTACACAGCTCTTATATCCCTGCAGACAGCTGTCCTGGAGCCCCTGTTATTTGGGCCAAGCCAAGGGAACCACTCTGACTAGTAATTGACAGGATCTTCGACTCAATAGTAACATATCCAATGTCTCAGATTCTTGATTTTTGATGTATATTTTTGAGGGTAGTTTTAGTAAATGAGAAAGTCATCTCAAAAGTGATGATATGACCTAAGCAATTATCATCATAGCTCATGACATCCAAAGATGGAGACAGCAGGTATGATGAGCCTCATGATGGAAATACTACAAACCCCAAACTAAGTCTGCACAAACCTCCAACTCTGAACACCACTTTATAAGAAATTGGGGAGAAAAGGAAGCTTATTAAACAACATCATGGGCATGCCACCCACAGAGCCAAACTGTGGAGAATTCAACCAGACAAAAGACCTGGGTTCTTCAACAATAACAACACAACCAACAGAAAAAAAGTATAAACCTAGTTTGGATCCTGGGGCAAATAAACTACCACAAAAAGAAAAGGGAGAGGGTCTCTCTGCATTAAAAAATGTGCCTGCAATGCAGAAGACATAGATTTAATCCCTGGCTCTGGAATATCCCCTAGAATAGGAAATGGCAACCTGCTCCAGTATTCTTGCCTGGAAAATCCTATGGACAGAGGAGTCTAGCAGGCTATAGTCCATGGGGCCACAAAGTAGGACACAACTTAGTGACTAAACAGCAACAACAGGGAACTGTAGACACTAAATGGATATGAGATGATATTCAGGGATTGTTAGTAGTGATGTTAGGAAGTGTGATGATCCTGTCATTGTTGTTTTTTAAAAGCATAAGTCATGGTTGTTTACAAATATATACAGATACATTTATCAGTGAAATACCCTGACATTTGTGATTTTCTTCAAAATGACCTGGGTTGGGGAGGGAGAGGAAGAGGAAACAAAATCACCTGAGTTGAAAATCCTGACATTGGGTGATGGGCGTTCACTAGAGTACATTATCTACTTTGGTATATGTTTGAAACTTTTTCTAATTAAAAAAAAAGTCAGTGTCTATTTTGTTGAGATATTCATCCTTCTCACAAACATATTGAAATCATACTGCCCACTATATATTAGGGATATAGAAACCAATTAGTGTTCTGGCTAGACTTATCATCATTTCATATTTCCTATTTCTAAGATATCATTGGTTTTAAAACACACAATTATTTTTACTGCAGCTTTTGATATCTCTTGATTTAAGGTCAAAGCCCACTTGGAGTGGGGAGGAGAAAGACATATTGATTTTGAGACACCCAGCTTTCAGACTTCCCAAACTACCTATCTTGGAATCAAGGAAGGATGATGATTCTTATTTTCTTTCAGTTCTAAGGAAATATTTGGTTGTACAACCTGAAGATTTCCTAAGAGGAAACGTTACTGTGTTCAGTGTAACTGTAGATTTTGTCCTTTATATATTTCCTTCCCCACAGTGTGTCAGAATCCAGCCATGAAGTTGAAATAGGTTAATCTGGTCTTACCAGACATGTCTCAGTCATCTGGAAGAAGATATCAACACAAGGCGTAAGTATGGGTACATTCTTTAGAAACTGTGTTTGTAGTTGGTTTAAAACTCTTCCAAGAATTCAAGGTGAATTCAACAGTATGAGACTAAAAAATGTTTCCACAGCACCATCTTTACAGGCACAGCTGCAGAGAACAGAAGGAGCTTTGAGCCAGAAGGAACTGGGCTGAATCCTGGGTGGATCGTCAGGTAGCGACTGAGTGGCCTTGGATGTGTTTCTCACCCTCTCTGAGCCTCACATGCCTCAGGAATAAAATGTCTGGAGAAACTACTGTTGAGTTCTGGAAGTAAACAGAATGACAACATACAGAAGAGGACCTATGCAGGATTAGAAGTTAGAAACTCAAGTTCTGACCATTTTCCTGGTCAGGCCCCCCTGTATACTCTGGATGGAAGATGTTAGCCCAGCCCTCTGACTGGTGCTCACAGGTTAAGGGGTCATTCTGCAAAACCATCATTTGGTGGATTTGTTGCTGAAGAAAAAATCTTAGCTCAGGCTGCCATAACAAAAATACCACAACTGGGTAGTTTAAATAACAAACATCTGCTTCTTATGGGTCTGGATATCCTGTGAAGTCCAAGGTCTGGGGTCCACCAGATTTCCCAGATCCGATGTCTGGTGAGGCCCAGCTTCCTGGTTGGCTGAGGCCTACACTGACCTTCCCCCTTTTTGAAGGCACTAATCCCATCATGAAGGCCCCATCCTCGTTATCTAATCTAACTCTAGCCGCTCCCAAGGCCCCACCTCCAAATACCATCATAGGGGATCAAGGCTTCAACATACAAGTTTGGGGGAGACACGTTCAGTCCACAGGAAGTGAATCGGCTGCTTCCACACTGACTTGGAACTTCAGACATAAAAGCCTTGGAACTTTCTTCAGATCTGGCCCGTGGTCAACAAACAAGCTCCTCTGTGGCTCCTGTGGCCTCATCCAGGGATGCTGAGGACTGTGTATTTTCTGGGTGCCCAGCACAGAGTAGGCACTCATCAGATAGGGATTGAGTAGATGATTACCACTGAGGCAAGGCCACCCAGAGTCCACACCGGGGCTATAATGGTGCTGCACCCACACCAGTGCCCCTGGGCTGCTCTTTTGCTAGGATGTTTATACACCCTCTGTGCATCATGACTGCACTCATTTGGCTTTTGCTCTCAGTTCCATTTCAGAGCTGAGATAAGTATCTACTCCTTTCCCAATGCCCTCTAGATTGGGGTCCAGGCAGCACCAAGCAGCCCTACCTAGAAACCTGGGCGAGCTGATGGCCTATCCTTGTCCACGCCTGCTGAGGCCTCCAGCCCCGGCTCTCAGCGGTCAGCCTCAGGTGGTGGCGGCTGGCAGCGGCCATCCCATGGGCAGCAGGCCCGCAGCATGCCGACCAGCTGGCTCCTCTCCCGGCACCACCCCATCTGCTCAGTGAGGGTGACACCAGGAGAGGATGGGAGGAGCTGGCCAGCTTACAGCCTTACAATATGTGTATGCTCATGTTGCCTTTGAGCTGGAAGAACAAGGAAGGGCTGGGTTGGAAGGGCACCTCACTGTGCCCAGGGAAAGGGCAAGGAAAAGATCCCTTCTCAATCCCCTTTCTAGACCAGCTGATACGGGGATGCCACCCTTGGGGTATGATACTTACTTGTCTGAGCCTAAATTTCCTCATTTGTGTGAAAGATGGAGAAAGTCATCAGAGAAAGCCCTTTTATTAGTATCAAGCAAATGAACTATGGATTAATTTCCTAGATTCCTATCTGCCCAAAGCTGATGGATGAGACTTGTCAAGTTTGCCACAGATGATGACAAACGGCTTAAGATAAGAGGACTCCTACCAAGGTTAGGTGCCAAGCTCACCCCACCATGACCTTACATACCTCTGGAAGAGGAAGGTCTGGAAGAAAGCTGCAGACTGTCTGCAGATTTCCATCCTCCAGGTTTTCCAGGGAGAGGAGGAGAAACTCACTGTCTTTGTGAGTTGGGCAGGTAGTGGAAATGAATGGAGTATCCTTGGGGTCTGCATAGTAAGCATTAACTACCTCCCCCACTTTCACAATGATGCTTTCTCTACTTGCTGGTAAAACAAGTGGTCCTCTATGTATATGTTTTGTTTTCTCATTTTTCGTGAATTTGTGATCACAGGGAAATTATTCCTCCAGTACAAACAAATTCTAAACTACAGGATCACATTGCACCTCATGGAAACCCAGGAGCTGTGCCACCAAGCCCTTTGTTGGGGGCTGGGCATGGGAACCAGTGTAGCCAGATCTTCTACTGTGTTTATTTAATAAATGCTGGAAATGTAGTTTTTTTTTTTTTTAATGGAGAGCCTCCTGTTTTCAGTTTCCTTTTCTTCTTTTCTTTTAATAGTGCACATGTTGTTTAAATCTTTGTGTACACCACATAAAACCTATCCGTCTGTGGTCTGTATCCCACCTTCTGCATGGTACTCTGAATGTTGAAGTGTTCTTGCTAAATTATTCCAAATTTAGCATTCCACGTGTGCCTCCTCTTGCAGCTGGGAAGTTGGGAGCTTCGGGAATCCTCACTGACTAAGGGAAGCTATGTCTTTGACCTTAACTTGGGCTTTATGTCCTTAGGGGATGTCAGGGGCTGGCATGGGCTGGACAGAGGTACAGTCTCCTTTACACAGCAGAATTTCTTTCCTGGGGTCTTTCTATTACCCTGAGGCATTGGTTCCTTCTGTGGGCCACCTCCTGGCTTCTCGTATGATGGATACTAAAAAAGGAACACTGCCCTGCTATTTGCACTGCCTTCCTGGGAGAGAGTCAGACCAGTAGCGCTGGGGAGAGCCCTTCAGGCATGGAGGCCAAGCCCCTCACTTTACACATCAGGAAGAAGAGATGCAGAAACCTCCCAGCACCTCTGTGGGCCCACAGCTTGTGGATGACAGCTGAGGGATGAATTCCAGGACTCCTGCCTCACTGCCCAGCACTGTTTACTATCTCCTGCTGTGCCTGCCCACACAGGGCACACTTAGCCCTCCAGGCCTTCTCTGGAGGTTATGGGCATTGCATGCGTGCAGAGTCATTTCAGTCACGTCTGACTCTTGGCCATCCCACTGTAGCCCACCAGGCTCTTCTGTCCATAGAGTTCTCCAGACAAGAATACTGGAGTGGATTGTCATGCCCTCTTCCAGGGGATCTTCCCAACCCAGGGATCAACTCTCATCTCGTGCGACTCCTGCACTGCGGGATGATTCTTTACCACTGAGCCATCGGGGAAACCAGATTGGAGCTGCATAAGTAGCAAACTTCAGAGCAGAGGCTGGGAAAAGTGAGGAAGGCCAAAGGGAAACAGAGGTGGGGAGGAACTTTGAAATATTCTCTCCTGGAAGTGAACAAAATTTTCCTGACATCTCTCCAAAAAAGGCTTCTTGCTTATTTTGTCCCCAGAGCCTGGGAACACCAATAGGTCATGCCAGGCAAATTCAACTTGCAGGCCACCCTGGCAGAGCTGGTCTCCCCAGTTCACAGAGCTGCTCCCCCAGGTTAGCCCAGGAGCTGGGCACTGGCTCTGCAGAGACTCTGGTTCAACCTCCCAAGGTCTCTCCCTCCATCCTTTCGACTCAGGGGTTTCCACTATCTTGAGATGAAAAACCACACACTTCTGACTCAGGCGAATGATTTGCTTTTTCTGATAGAATGTATCCTGGGAGGGAAAGAGTGGCTTGAAGTTTCTGGTCCTGTGATCTCTAACCTGTGATCTGCTGTTTCATCCTAAATGACGTATTCTTTTAAATGAAGACCTTGAACTTTCTATCAAGCAACAATCTTTTTTTTTTTTTTTTAATTGTTAAGCAATGGGGAAATGTGTGAATTTAGTTTTTCTTCCTTTTCTTGCTTATGATGGGGTTCGGAGAAGTAACATGATTAAATTCTTAGTTATATTCCACTAGACATTTTATATACATTATCTCAAGTAATCCTCAAAAAATTTCTGGAAGCCATGATACCTATCTAAAAAAAAATTCCTTTTTTTTCTATGTTACAAATAAAGGGATCGTGGCTCAGAGAAAGTGAGAAACTTACTAAATATATAGCCCACTTGGAGGATTGTGTCTGTCATTGCAGCTGTATGCTTAGGCCTTTGCATGGTGCCTGGCCGGGAACAGGTGCTCAGTAGAGTTGCCAATAATGTCATTTCCCCTGGGGAAACTGGTGAGCAATGAGACCTTCACAAAAGATGAAAAAGACCTTGTAGGGTGAAGAAAAGAAAGAGGTTTGCATAATTAACACTGAAATGAGAAATGACTTTGATTTATACCACAGCATCTTTCTTCCAAGGATTTTGAGGTATTTGACAGTTACCTCACTTGTCTCTTCACCAGTCCTGGCAATATTCTTGCCAAGTGAGAGGAGATGAAGCATAGAATGATTTAGAAAGGACCACACACAGAGCCCCAGGGCCAGACACAGTTACTTTCTGCTCTGAGTGCATGCCTTCCGGCCCCACTGGAATTTTCAGGGCATCCCCTCTTCAGTACCTCTCCAGAGAGGGCCTTCTGCCCCCTATTTCGTTCCATCACCTTGGAGATGAACTCAGCAAAGAGGAATAACTCGAATTCACCTTGGACTCTTAGCAGGTACAGAGAAAACAACTTAGAAGAACTGACTGTAGAGAAGTGTTTACTGTCTCCAAACTTTTTGGCAGCAGGGACCAGTTTTGTGGAAGACAATTTTTCCATGGACTGGACGGGGGTGGGGGATTGATCTTTGGAATGATTCAAGCACACTGCATTTATTGTGCACTTTGCTTCTGTCATTATTACATCAGGCTCCATCTCCAATTATCTGGCCTTACATCCCAGAGACTGGGAACAGCACAGATGAGAAATGATGTCCCAGATCTTCTTCCCAAAATCTGATCTTTAATGCTTTCTGTAAGACCTAAAACATTGCAGGAAATTGAGTTGAACTGAAGCAAAACCTCATGTAAATGCATTGTTGAACATTTCTGTGTTGCTTTTATTATTAGAAAAAAAAGAACATACAAAAATTTTAGCTATAGCTTTAAGCTTTACTTTTTTAAGTCTGAAGTGGTATCTTTTTGTCAAAATGACAAATGAAGGTAATAGAGGAAGGGGCTTTACAGTTGCAATACTATTAGGAGATTTCTGTACCCAAACAGGAAATCTAAGGACCTGTAAACTGGAAGCTGAAGCGAGTTCATTCGAGATTCTTAAGTACACACTTGCCACTACCTGTCTCAAAAGCTTGTCTGAGACACAGAAGTCTTAATTAAATGCAGATGAAAAGGTGTCCTGAGTTGATTTTCTTGTTTAACATTAGACTTTCTTGAATTAAGCAGCTCAGTAAGAAACGAGACATAATTGAGTCTTGCTTTTAATTAAACATATAGAGATATATTTATTTATTTACTAGTTCCACTAAGATATTGCTGAATTTTCATTAACTCTGTTGATTTTTTTTCCATAGAACAATACTCTTGTTAATCTTGCTTGAATGGAATTAATTGTGCTGTATTTATCTTCCTGGCTTCACCATTAATTCCAGTGTAGAACCAATTAAATTCCAGTGTAGAACCAATTATTTATATTTTTCACTGCTCCTAAAATCCTCCCTACTGAACATTCATCAATAATGCTCTGACTCACAGTATACTTTTTATTTTGGGTGGAAGAAAGTGAGGAATCAGTTTGGAGGAAAAAATGAGAGAGAGATGTCTATAAAAGACATTTCATTGGGTAGCATGGATTGGAAATGTCCCTGATGAAGGACACAAGTGCCTACTTTTGGATATAATTATGGTGCTGTGATTGGCTTTCTGCATTACTCTCTCTTTCTTCAGATGCAGATGATAGACTAAGAAAAGACTCCTATAGTTACTGCATCTCTAAACACCCAACAAACATAAACAGTAAAACACCTTAACAGACTGTGACATATTGATTCACTACACACATCTGGCCAAGTCGGGAGTCAGGAGCTGAGACAACATATGAGGATAGCTCAGATTCTGTCTCTGGGGAAAGTACCTAACAGTCTAAGCATCCAAGGCTTAACAGAAAACCAAGCCTTCAGACGAATTGGGGGTCTTTAATCAAGCACTCTCTGAAGCACGTTTGTACTCCACTCAAAGGACTGCAGCCAGACAGCCCCACCTGGCTTTTGATTCCCCCTTGAACTGGGCATCATCCGTGGCCATATGAGTAGGCGGAGAAGAAGTAAATAGAAGTCACTTCCAATTCACAGCATGTTTCCAGCTGCCTTTTTTGCTCTCTGCAGACACCTAGGAGCACTGGTAGAACAGAGACGCTCATCATTTTAGAGAAGAGAGTGAGCTGATTACATATTGCCTAAGCCTTATTAAAACCCCCGACTGAAATACTTCCATTGGTGAAATAATATTTACCAGGCCTCTGTATTTTCAACAAACACCTCCACTCCCACGTATCAATACTTGGCTTTAGTCTCTGCTAGTTATTAGCCTAAAGGCAGCTCTGAGTTCTCCCGAGACTCTACAGTGATTTAAGGGTCTGCTGTTAGCACACTTTTAGTCTTGAGCATCAGCCTCTGATATGAATGAATAAATGGGTGAGTTGAGTATTGCTGGCGGGCAAAGTGGGTTCTAAAGACCCTCCATGTGTTTATGAGGACAAGCTCCTGTCTCCATTCCAGGAAAGGGCGAATCAGATCTTCCAATGCCTATCTCTTGCTCACTTGCCATCCTCTGAAGGAACCAGCATGCGTGTGTGCTTGCTAAGTCGCTTCAGCTGTATTCGACTCTTTGCAAGCCTATGGACTGTAGCCCTCCAGGCTTCTCTGTCCATGGGATTCTCCAGGCAAGTATACTGGAATGGTTGCCATGCTCCTCCTCCAGGGGATCTTGCCAACCCAGGAATCGAGCCTGTGGTTCTTACCTCTCCTGCTCTGGCAGGCAAGTTCTTTACCACTGGCGCCGCCTGGGAAGTCCTGAGGGAACCAGAGGGTATACCTAACAAGAACGCCGTGTTTGGACTGGTCGGGTCTGCAGTGTGGCAGTGCCTGTCCTGTTACTTTCTATGCCGAGTCAGTGTATGTTTGATGTGCTTCTTCGCCAGTAACCCAACATAGGTAAGTATGAATTCCAGTATATGTTGTGCTCTCTCTAGACTATCATGCTAAGTTTTTTCCTCCCCAGCCAAAGTTTAATAAGAAGGGGAAAAAGAGAAATAGTTGATAGTTCCTGAGCACCTACCATGGGCCAGGTACTGTGCTAAATGCTTCATGTGCATTATCGTATTTCATCTTCATGTGCAAAAGGGAGACACAGAGGGCCCAAAGAAGTTAGGTCACTTGCACAGGGCCACACAGCGGATGAAGGCACTCTGACTCCGTGCGTACCGCCTGTCCTTTAAGCACCTGCATAGGGAGCTGGCTCTAGGGTTTACTAGGTGATAGGAAGAGAGGAAATCTATAAGCGTAGGCAGCATCTGTACTCCAAAGAAAAAGGAACTGTTGTCAGAAAACACTGCAACCACTGTGGCCTTCTTTCCAGGATAAGAATAAATTTGCTGAATTCTCCTTTAAGGCACTAATGACTGGGCTGCTGAACTGCACGAGCTATTATTGTTTTCCAGGCTGACACTTGGCTGGATCTTTCTCTTCTTTACTTTCAGGCTAATAATTAGATCTAAATCCCTGACAGGACTCTAACCACCACCCCAGGGGGTTCTAGATTTCTTTACTATTGCTTGTAAAGATTTCATTTTAAAAAAGCTCTTTGAAGCTATAAGTTACACTCAGCTACAGCTTTTTTAAAAAATCTATTATCTATTTGAGTCTTTTGAAGAACACACACTACCATCTCTCTCCTCACCTTGAGAGATCAAATCTTATTTTTATCTCCAATTTGAAGACCAAAGATCCCCAAGAGGACCAGAGAAGGTAGCATCATCAAATGTTGTTTCCATCAGCACCTGTGTCTTTGAGAGGCTCACTTGGATAGCATCCAGGCTATTGGAATGTTTTAAATATAAATTTCCTACATATATGTAAAAATTATGGTGGTGGCTTTGCCCCTCAGGGGGAAAAATATAAAACCGCTTTTTATATGAACAAATGAATCTCTTGGCCTCATGCGAGGTTGCTTTGAGCAAGGCGTTTAGGCTCTGCTGTTTACCCAGTCTGCACTCTCTCCACACCCACGCTGATTTGCAACCACGCTTGAGTGGTTGTGATCATGGAAAGCAGCTATCTGACCCAAATGGGGCACTCTAAATTCTTTGAGGAGCAAGAAAAGCCACACAAATATGAAGCTGGCTCAGGTGGGGGATCACGGGCCTCATTAACATGTATTAAGCCACTGAGTGGCCTCTCGGGGGACCTAGTCACTTAGGAAAATCTGTTCTGAAACCGTCTTATCACTTTATATTATGGCTCCTTTGGAGAATCCCTGGTGCCTTTGAGGAGGGAGACAAATAGCTGGCTGGTCTCTCTTCACTAAGTCTAGTCTATTCACACAGTAAAGTAAACGATTCCAGCCAGAAGGCTCAAGGATGAGATTTGGTAAATATTCCAGCCAGACATTTCAACCAAATGTTTTCCGGGAGATTGCATCAATGACTTTTTCAAGGCATAAAATAATATGAGTGTTTAATTTTACCAAACTTGTTGCTTTTTAAAAAGTTGAAAAAATGTTTTGTGTAATTTCAAGCACAATGATTTTAAGCCATTAAGAAATAAACCACAGACTGTCAATCAGCTTAAAGAATAAAGATTCTATAATTTTTTTAACAACTTCCCTTGAAGGGGTAAGAACAATTGATATTTGCTGATGCTTTCAAATACATCTCTGCACAGGACCCAGAGTAGTATTTTCTATTCCACGATAGTTGTTAAGCAACAACCCCAGTTGATAGTTAGGCATATAGCTAAAGATACAAAGAGGCATGAGTTTTATTGAATCAAGGATAATAAAACTTTAAAAAACCCAACATATATGCCTACTAATTCAACTGCAAGAATTAAATGACTGTCAACACTGAAATAAAGAAACGTTTCTTCAGGTAACCAAATATATGCATCCTCTGACTTGCAAAGAGGTTTATGAACATTACATGTCTGGTGGAGACTCCCTGGAGAGTGAGCAGTATTCCTAGAACGACTTACCTGGGAAGTGGGTAAGTCATTCCAGCACAGGGCTTACAGAAGGTGGTGGGGAAGCTACTGCTACAACTGTTGCAGAAAGAGATGCAGCAGTTTTCAGTGCTTTCTGGTTGCCCTCAGTATGAGCGCATGAGAGAAAAATTACCCCACAGAATTTACACAATGATTGCTATGTACCCAAAGACTTCTCCCCTAATGCAACCCTAATGCAACCCTAATGCAACCCTAATGCAATTTATTATTAAATTAATAAATTTAATTTTATTTCATTAAATAAAAATGACTCAGGAGGCCTTTATGGACTGGCTTAAAAAGCTTAATTAGCATTTATTTAAGAAATTAATAAGTAGAGAGTACATCCAGGGAAGATACAATCCACAATTTAAACAAATATGCTTTAACTCTGAAAACAATACATTTGTTTAGAATGGAAGTCCACAAGATTTTACATTGTCAGTTTGACCTTGAAGAACTTAGCAGGTAATTCAAAGAAAATTAGGAAGCAAACGACACTGGTCCTTTTTTTGGAAGACAAGTCTATGATTAAATAAGGTCATTTTAAGAGGAGGATCTGGGCGCCCAGCACCGTGCATGCCGTTGCAACATCTGTAAGGGAAAAGCAGCAGCAGGTTCATGAATCCGCCAGATTTGCCTGCTATCTGGCCTCCAGATTGATATCGGATGGGTTTTCCGACATATAAATCATTTCTCTCCAAACCAGACTCTTTACCAAACATTTCTCATCCTCCAAACTGGGAAGACATACCTGGTCTTCCACAAGTGACTATGAACAGAGTTGAAAAGCTGCTGTCTTATCGCCAAATGACTAAATAAATAAATGCTGAATAAGTGGAGTTCTAATCATTTAATCCAGGATCACTTCTATGCAGTCTGCAGTGCTGTCTTTGGCATTAAATAATCAATCCAATTATCCATAACTTAAATACTTCATTTCCCTCTGATTTGATGAATGGGTACTTGAGCATGAAACAATAAACACCAGAGGTCAAGTCCCAGCACAATCTCACTTCAAACACCAAACTCTGTCAATTGTGCAGAAATCCTCAGCTACTGGTGAAATCATGTCTTACATGGATGGTGTTACCATAATACATTGTTTTCTAAAGCTGTCAGATTTGAGGCCTTGAGCTGGAAGGGTTGCCACACAAAAACAAAATCCAGTTGCATCTGGAAGCCTACACCTCTGTGGGAGTTTGAAAGAAGTCGAGCGCTGTTCTGTGCTGCACAGAACAGCTTTCTGTACAGGAGGTAGGCTATTAAATGCTTTCTGAACTCCATTAGTTACTCCTGCTGAGTGAAAAAAGTCCTCATAAATGCATGAAAATTAAATTGCCTATGAGGTAAGAAGTGAGATGGTACTTTGCTGCCAAATATTATTTTCTATTCAAATGGTTTACAATCACACACACAATGCAGAATCACAGTACACACCTGCAAGAAACAGGCCTAAAATCTAATGCCATCTTAATTTGGTTACAATCCCGATTTTGCTTCAGTTTACTCCCGCTCTGTCCCCCACTCCTACCCTGGGTGGAGTCTACAACTCCATTCCCTCCAGGCCAGACAGACATGAGGTTCAGGCTGGCCCAACCTGGGTGTCAGAGATGCTGGGCCACAGTGATTGAGAGGTCCCTGGCCCAGGCAGAGCTCTGAGCTGCAATCTTGGGTGGATGGGACTATTCAGAAAGGGAGAGACACTCTTTTTTCTCCCCTCTTCCCTCCCTGAACTCAGGAGAAGGTGGGTACTGGATTGCAGTCAGCCATTCTGCCATTACACACACGCTCTGAAGAAGTCAACAGGAAGGACACTGAAGCCGAAAGTTGGAGACTCCGATCCTGAGGACACTGCTGGGAGGCCCTCTCCAGCTGGACATGTGAATTTTCAGTTATATGAGCCAATAAATCCCACTTTTCTTAGATTTAGTTTTAATTTCACTTGCAATCCCTGGTGGCTCAGAGGTTAAAGCTTCTGCCTGCAATGCAGGAGACCTGGGTTCCATCCCTAGGTCGGGAAGATCCCCTGGAGAAGGAAATGGCAACCCACTCTAATATTCTTGCCTGGAGAATCCCATGGACAGAGGAGCCTGGTAGGCTACCGCCCATGGGGTTGCAGAGTTGGACACGACTGAGTGACTTCACTTTCACTTTTCACTTGCAATCAAACTAGACCTAGCAGATAACCAATTAACATGGAGAACGATTTCAATTTGCATTTCAGTCTTAAAGAAGCTGATCTGATTCTACAGATAAGGCGGGACACAGAGGCAGGTAAATTGGCTTGCTGAGATCCTCTGCTAGTCCGGAGTATGTATACCCAGGACTAGGAAAGAGAAGTATTTACTCTATCATGGGGAAAACTAATGCATTGGACTTACTTGGAACTTTCAATTGAAATTCTGCTCTGATCAAACATTTACTTATTGGATATTGTTATACTTTAAAAAAGAACTTATAAATTAATATTTTAAGTCATTATTTGCATTTATATGTTGGATATGGACCTGAAAATACATTGATAAACTAAAATTTCTCAGTAATGTACTTGTGGCCTGCTGAGGCAGCAATAGAAATAAGCCCAACAAAAATAGCTTAAAATGTTTTATTAAGATATATAATATTACAGGGCAATATTTACAAAGTTATGTTTTTTAAATAAAAAAGTATCTTGGCAAAGATTGCAGATATTCAAAGCTTCAAACAGTGATAAATTGATTTAATACATATAAAAAGAAAACCTTTAACAGTAACACAGCTGTAAAACAACTTTGGTCTTTAAATCACTGCAAAAAATGGCTACTGACAAATAGCACACCTTTAATTGCTATGGAAAAAAGCCCCCAGGAGAGGATCTCACACATAGCAACACCAGTTTCCTTTATTTAGAATGGTTAATGGATATTTATACCGTGTGGAATCTAATTCTCAACAATGGCTCTTTGTAAATAATGCTCTGTTTAATAAAAACAAAAATGCTTCCGTCTCTCACCAACCCTGATAAAAACATTTAAGATTCCACTGATATTGCCTTACAGAGAAGTTCATTACAGATGCTCTCTTCTTTTCAAAAGGCTAAATTTATGGGAAAGCTGTTCTTAAATATTAAGGAAGGGCTGTCAAAGCCAAAGGCAGGAAAGCTTCCTGTTCACTGCTCATCTCTGAAAAGTTACCTGGATTATCCCTGTTAGCCATGGAAGATGACTTAACAAAGGACCCCAGTGGGTGATGGCAGTTAGTGGCTGAAAACATGACACGTTTCTTAAACATGACTGTTTCTAAACAGAATCTTCATCAAATTAAACACAATATAATGATAAAGGGTTGCCCAACAATCACTTCTCTAGTTTCCAATAACAGGTAAAAAAGGGGTGTGCCATTGCATACATACACCACAGATGTCTGTTTTTGAATACCCATGTTAGGACAAGAGAAATCTAGGTGATACAGACCTTAATTCTTATTAACGAGAAGGAAGCACAAACTCATAACTTTTCCAGCTTTATTGGAACTCAAATCACAGTTTGGTCACTTACTAAAATAACTACAACATCCTGAAAAGAACAATACTCTCGAGTATGGGATAACCCCATTATTTTCATTCTGACATTCTCAGAAATTAACAGATTGGACCTGGGTTTCCAGGTGGAGAAACTATCACCTTTGAAGGTTTTCAGAGCATGTGAAATTTGTCTGAAAAGAAAAATCTCTGGCTCACTCTATTAACAATATGGGGAAACTGAAATACAGCCTACTCAATCATCAAATTTACAGAGTGAGCATCTAATATATGCAAACACTGCAGGAAGAGATAGGAAGGGGAAAAAAGGCTCTTGCTTTATGGTGGAATTTCTGAAACTGAATGAGAGGAGCAAGACAAAAACCCAACAGAGCTAAGCAGAGACACACAAAGTACTAGGAAAGGTCAGTGAGAGATGAGAGGCAGCGAGACAGGCACAGACCGCAAAGGAGAGCCAGAAGGGGCAGAAGGTGGGAGGATAATGTTTTGAAGGAGAGAGAATTTGATTTGTTGCCAAAGTGACAAATGTCGTCACTCTGAGAACATACAGTAAATAAAACTGAAGTCGACGGCAAAAATTGGGATCACTGATTAAAAAAGCATATTAGGGGGGTAACAGATAATATTGATACTCTAAACAGCTGAGAACTTTAATTTGGTGTGACAGAAAACTTACTGTCATTAGAAGTCTAATTTAAAGAGAATGAACTGGCCCAACGATGCCCAAGTAAGAGGGCGCCTGCTGCTGTGGTCCCTCTTCCAGAGAAGTTGACAAGTAACAGCAAGGGTAGCAGTAACATTGGCCTTTCTGCTGCCACCTCTGTGAGCCGTCCAGGGCAGGGACTGCCTCCAAAGACAGGTAGTGTTAAAGAGAACACAAAGGACGGATAAGTCCCAAGATTGAGCCCCAAGTAAATGAGAGCTGACTACATATTAAAAGGTACAACTCTGGTTCATAAAAAAGTTTATTATAAGATTTCATCTAGAGAACAGGAGTTTGGATCTTTTTCATGTCCATCTGCTTTTTTCCTCCTTTCATCAGAATTGATTTCTAAATTAACAACCTATATTAGTAAAATACAAATGTTTTCAGAAGGAAGAAGAGCAGGGAAGCCATCAAATTTGTATAAAGGAATAAGCTCCCTCTACATGTTAATACTTTGGACAGGAACACAATTAGGGAAGAACATTTATTTTTCTTTTTTTCAAAAAGAACTGTTTTCATAGTATGTTCACTTTTCTAAGAGGCATCAGCAGGTTATAAATTTTGGTTTGCCATGGGCAAACCACTTGGTCCCAACGTAAAATATGACAAGTAATTTGGCATAAACGAGGTACATGGGAACATTCAGTGGACTAAGCAATAACTATTAATAATGCAACTACAAATAGCAATGTCTTATTACACAAACAGGAAGAAAAACCAGTATTTTTAGAGGGCACTGGTGAGCAGTCAAAAAACTTGGCAAATTACCTAGAACTTTTTAAACATTTTCAGTGATTGACTATTCACATCAAATAGAAGTCCACCCAATAAAGATCTTTGTTTTTAAATGTTCTCACTAGAAGCATGAAATTAACATTTGCTCTCCCATAGGTACCTCACCGTTGTCCATACAGAAGAGGTACGCGCCTATCTTATACATGCGCACACACAAACACACACCTGCAAGGGAAGAAAATCTAATAATCTAAAAGTACTCCAGGCGATCACAACTGTCAGAATGTTAATCTTCTTCTAATGAGGGGTAGGAAACGTGGGGGCGGGGGTTGTTTTGCTTTTCAATCTTAGGGTAAAGTGAATATGAGGCAGGACTACAGGAGGAGATGATGAGTGTTTATCATGCAACACAGATACAACGATAATAAAACCACCCGTTCAGGACTGGCCTGTTGGCCTGACGGTGACACACATTATGTTGCCATGCAGGAGACTCATAGTTCAAATCTCAATCTTGGTTTTTCATGCCCCAGATCAGAAAAGAAGCGAAGAAACACTGTAGATTGTGCCTTCAAATCCGAGGAAGGGAACACATATGTTACAACCATCGCTATTTCTGCTGAAAAGTGTGAACATAGTTCTTTGAGAATAAGTCTGGCTCCTTTCTGAAAGTGATGCTACTGTGTCACTGGACCATGTTCAAAGAGGAGAAAAAGTGTACATCTCGTACAGCAGAAGCAAATAACAGGAGGACAAGACAGCATGTAAAGGGTCATGTGAGAAAAAGGAAGAAAACATCCATCAACAAAATTACCCTCAATCTGGAAAGGGTCTGGTACACTGTATGTTGAGGGGATAACGTGTGAGTGGCAACCCCCAAGAATGAAGACCATGATCCTCAGCAGTATCACACCCCATGTAGGCAGCTGACAAGATGTTGCTAAATGAATTTCTAGTCTGTATTTAATATTATGCCCCGACCCAGAAGAGGCAGCCATTATTCAGTTAACACCTTAATAGCCAAAGTGGCTGTGCCAAAATTTGCTAAGGTTTGATGGAAGCCTCTGTTTTCATAGATAGCTCTGGGTAACCAGGGTAGTGCCAGGAAATTCTCACCTTGAACCAATTTAAGTTGGTGACCTAGAGTTAAGAGGCCCCAGGATCTGGAAGGCATCATTCTCGGAAGTTGCCCACTCTTTTTGCCCCTAATTGAATAAAAATAACAACAAAAACCTGGATTATCAATTGGGCACACAACACAGATCATAATTCATTTATTAATTAAATTTAAAAATGCTTTGAATAAAAACTTAACTGTAACAATCATTTAAAGGTCAATTATTTACTTTCTCCCATAGATGGAAACCAGTTACTGTTCTTGTTTTCTTCTCCAGGACAATGAATCAAGGCCATGGTGCTTAAACACAAGTGTATTTCTTTCATGTCATACTACTCTCCAAATCAGAGTCCATCACTCCACTTCAGTTACTCTGGAAAATTGAAAAATGAATATATAATTGCTATGCATGTCTATTTTCTATGCCTTAACAAGTTGATGTATTTTAAAAACTGAAAATTGTTTCAGATATATGGTATCTAAAAATAAAGAAAAATTATTTAATCTTAGATTTGCAAAGGTCACAGACAAACTAGACAATCCATTAGCCTCTTTAGCTGCAGTAAGCAAAAGGCCAATGCCAAATGGAAATGTAAATCAACAAAATCTGATAATCTCCTTTTCTGGGTTAGCTGAGAAGAAGTCAAGAGATGTTGATTTTTCCAAAGTAAAAGATATTGATCCTAGAATAATATGCTATCACTTTCATTTTAGATTGACACTATTCATTTAAAGTAAGAAAATGAAATATGCGATCAAGTGTTAAGTGAAAGAGGAAATGGCACCTGGTATCTCACTCACCAAAAAGGCAAATACACCATGGGCCTTGTGACCTGTCAGTAGGAAGAGCCCACCACACAGACATTTGGAAAAAACCCAACACATTCTGAACAGCTAAAATTAGCCAAATTAAGAGAATTTCAAAGTTATCATGTGCTATAGTTATCATGTGCTGTGAAAATACAAAATCTGCTGTCTATACAATGATGTCCCAAAAGTCATATCTTAAGGGGAATTAATAACGGAAGAGGCACTCAAGGCTCTTCTACTGGTTTTCTGAAAATGAGGAAGAATTTATTTTCTTCATACAACTACAGAAGAATGACACCACAGTAGGAAAAGGAGAAAAACAATGAAATTAAAAAAAAAACAACAACAAAACAAACTAAGAACAGAACACAAGAATGCAAACACAGACAAACCACGCCACATTTTCAGGTATCAGTTCTTTTTTAAATGTCTTTTAACGATTTCCTTCTGATCCTGTTTTTTTAGGAGTGCAGTGGTTAGCAGAGCATGCGTTTTTTTGTAATAAAGGCTGTGACACAAATTTACAAAAGGGGGATCATTCTGTGACTGGTTACTGAACACAGTCCAGGCACTGTTTTAAACTTAGTTCACCAAACACTACTGGCATGTTTTTAACCTTATGCAAAAATTAATTGCACTCAGGAGAATATAGCCTCTTGAGTTAAATGCTGCATTTTGCTGTAGAGGTGAGCACGTAGGTCACAGACTTTAGAACAGTAAAATTGAAAGCAGACTATTTACATGATCAAGGAATGACTATAACAAACAAAGGTATGAAGAAAGTTTTGATAAGATGAAAACATAATTATTCAAATGTTAACAGAACTCAAATATCGAATATGCTAAGGTAAAATTAAAATGTATGCTTACAGAACTCAATATCTCATACTTAATTAGCTTTAAGAACTAATAAATATAGGCTTTTGAAACAGTCATTAAAAATTAAAAATTATTAGCTCAGAGTCCCCCCTTCAAAAAGCTGGAGTGACTAAGCATGTCTTTTTCAATCCTCTCCCAAAAGGTTAGAATTCAATTCTTGCTTAAAAAAGCAGAGATATTAAGTCTCCATGGGCTAAATGCAACAAAATCACCAAACATGAGCACAAAAGAAACCCTGTCAAGATGATAAAGATTTGTGCCAAATTATCCAAGTGTCTTACAAAGAGCATTTAAAGTTTCAGTCATCAGACACTGCATTTGACAAATGTTTGTTTATTTTTTAAAGCAGCAATTTTTCTGTGTTATGAGCAATATGACTGGAGAGTCTGATTAGTGATACCCTACAGCTTTTATATTATTAGTTTTGCAACTTGTAACAGAGTAAGTAAGTTTTATAAACTGAGAAATGTAGGCCTTTATGATTTGACAGTGTCCCTTAAAAAAAAAAAAAACATTTACAAGAAGCAATTTTACTTCTTTTCAATGTCCATATTTTAACCAAACTATAATTGCAGGTGCATTTTATACTTACCATCATTCATCATCCCTTTTGATTCTTTAAATGCTAAGAATTAGTAACAAGCCAAGCAGTTAGTAAGATTCCACAATTAGAAATCATTTCTAGACAAACAAATATGCGGTAATATCATGCCCAGTTAATTTTAAGATTACTATTTAGTTACAAAAGCCTTTCTGTGGGTCGTACCCACAGGCTCCACAAAGGACACAAAGTCGTTGGGAATACAGATCTAGATTTGAAGAGAAGTGAGATACTTCGGTCTCACTCCATGATGACAGTCTATATCTGAAATTTATAATTAAAAATTGAAACTAACTGAGATCCTTCTCTACTGGGGGTGTTACATTTCATCTTGGCCAATTAAAAAGGCAAGAGAGTCCCCCCACCCAAAATCACTTGGCTCGAGAGACACAGAACAGTGCATTTTTCTCTCAGAGGTGACAACACTACAAAAGCAATACTCTTAATTCTTGATGAATAATCAAGAAAAGAGAGGTTAGGCAATTAAAAAAAACAACAACAACTAGATTCTTCTCAAGGCACAGAGAGCATTCTAACTGCTTTGGGGGCTAATTCAATTTATGATGATCTGGTAATGGATCAAGAAGAATATATAAATTTGTAATAACCACATACCATTAAGAGGTTCCTCTACAGCTTTCTGGAAAATATTTAAAATATATTTATATAAAATAGAATTTATTTCATGTTCTTTCATACTATAATTTATATATGCTAACATTTAAACTGTATATAAACAGTGAATCCTACAGCCAAAGACAAAGTAAGGCAATAAAGGTTAGAAAGATAAAGCTTGCCAAATTTAGCTAATAGTTTGATAATAACAGAATCATTCTCTTAATACTTTCTGTGCAGAACTTCCCACCTTACCCTACCTCTCTCTGTTCAAGAAATCCTAACTACAGAACACAAACACAGATAGCAACATTATAAGCAATACAGTTAAGCCGGATATGAGAGCAATCATTTTCAAGTCATGCAAACTGAACTTGGTAACAGGAAAGACAAGTGTTAGGACTGATTGGTCTAATGGCCGAATTATCTTTAACAGAGGCACTTTCAGAACTTCTAGCTGTTTGGGACCTGTGTGGCTATGGTATCAATCTTTTTAGAATGAACACGTGGGGTAACATGCACCCTCACTTCCCTCACCTCTCCAGAATGTCTGTGGAGGCTTATCAGCTTTACGGGCATGTGTAATCACCCCTTCCTGCCACAGACAGGACAGAGTCTCGCTTTTGGCATCCCAGACAGAGCTATTACTAATCCTTAATCCTTTTTAGGAAGATGAATACAATATGGCCCTTTCCAGATCTTATTTCCATAAAGTAGTTCCTGTCCCTGTCACCATGATGAAAAACTGGCTTTTTTCATCCCCCACCATTTATTGCTTTCAGTTTACCTCCTAAATTGCTTCTTTTCTTGGAATTTTCTCAGGTAGCTTATGATACAGAAAAACTGCAGTGCAACTTGGAGGAAGAAAAATGCTTATAAAATAGGGGAAAGAGGGAAATGAATCAATTCAGAACAGCTATTTTTTTGGCCATAGTTCTATTTATTTTATAGATTATTGTTTTTAATGAAATCAATTTAATATGAACTTCTCTCCTCATTTTTAAGCCTGAAATATCATTCTGTATATGCACTTCAAATGTGTCCAACAGGTGAGGCAATATATTGGAATCAGATTCTTTCAGCAGATAATGACCATTATTCTTACATACAAACTTTCCAGTTCTGGGCATGAGAAAACAGCACAATCTTAAGGAATCAATTATTCTAACCCATTGCTAGTAAATGACCAAGTTTCAAAACAGATTGGATCTATCCATGCAAAGGTCATAAAGTGACTTCATACATGTGTGCTAAGTTGCTTCAGTTGTGTCCAACTATTTGCGACCCTGTGGACTATAGCCTGCCAGGCTCCTCTGTCCATGGGATTCTCCAGACAAGAATACTAGAGTGGCTTGTCATGCCCTCTTCCAGGGGATCTTCCACACCCAGGGATCGAACCCACGTCTCTTATGTCTTGTTCATTGGCAAGTGGGTTCTTTACCACCAGTGCAACCTGGGAAACCCTGAAATAACTTCAGTGTTCTCTTAATTTGATGTCTTGGTGAACAGTGAGCGATGGGGTTCAATATCTCAATTACCACTCCTCAGACTAAACCATCAAGTATCACACCCAATTCATTTAAGAAATTTTAACTTACCTTAGGAGGTTGTATAGTCCTGTGATTGGAAGCTGATCACATTAAAAAATAAGAAAATTAATTTAATAAATGAAAGAAATCAAGGCAATATTATGTTTAATTTTAAGATAAAACATTTAGGGCTAAAACTAAACATGTCAGAAACTCCACTGAAAGAGTTTGGCTTTGATAGACTAAAGGTACAGACACTTAATCATATACACTGACAGAAAAAAATGATGCAAATAATCCACCCCAATCAAATAATAAACACATACATACTTTCATTTGTATATGCCATATGTCCCTCAAAATCAGTCACTTGTTATACTTTGTGGTGGAAAAACAGTCATCTACTCACCCCTGCTGTAGGCTTTACAGCCCTCCCTACTCAACCCAGCTGGAATGTGGGATTGCCCACCCTTAGCTCACTGCTGTTGTTCCTACAGCCCGCCCTCTTTTTTTTCCTTCTTCCCTCTTGATAGTTTTCAAAGCTCCAGCTAGCTAACAGACTAAAGAAAATAACAGATCCCTCCGAGTTTAGAGAATTATTTGAGGCCAGCTAGTTTTAGCTACAATCAAGCCCTTCTCTGTCTGTATTCTTCCCTAGCTTTTCAAGTTACCCTTCATTGCCTCTCAGTGGATTGGTTAATGAAGATGAAGAAATAAAGGGATGAAGAAAGTGACATAAGAATGGCTCTAGTTGCACAGGGAAGAAGAGAAATGCTTCTTATAAAACCAAGTAAGAAGGTCCAGGAGCAGCTAAAACTGGTCTTAAATACAGAATCAGAGTCCTACAGATACAAAAGCATCAAGGGGCAACACCCTGTGGGTCATTCTGTAGGAAGAGGATGCTACTGGATGGTCAATTCCACTGGTCTCTGGACTGGATGATGGCACTGGGTTTATTTATGAGCAGACTGAGGCAGGCCCCTAGAACTGCTCTGGTCTTCTGTGCTCAGTATTTCCTACTACTTCTCCATGCCTTCTCTATCAAGCTTCCAAAGCAGATGGGAAATGGGGGTAAGACCTGAGCCAAGGGAAGCCAGAAGCTTGGTAAGACTTGTTCCAAAAGGGAAAATGGCAACTGACTGGCCTGAAAAGTTTCTTTCCCACTGGAACCTGGAGAGGAGAAGAAAGAAGACGAGAAAGTTGGTGAAGGGAAAGAAAGGTGAAAAGGAGATAGAAAGTAAGCAAGGAGAAGCTCAAAGCTTGGAGCCAAAGGTAAGAATACAGACCAGTGAGAAGACATGAATACGATCCAAAAAAAAAAAAAAATTAAGGAGAGGATGAGCTGTCTGGCTAGTAGGTGAAGACCCAAAGAGAGAGAGAGAGAGAGAGAGAGTACACTGGCAGGAGGGCATCTGCTAACTCTTGCTACTGAGAGGGCAAATCATGACTCATAGACTTCAGAGCTGTGTTGGATTCTTTCAATTCCTAAACCACTTAGTTGTTCCACTCTCTGTGAGGATCAGTTACGAGATTCCGATCTCTGTTAGTGCCATGTGTGGTTTTAAAGTAAATCTCCTTTACTGGAGCCATTTGAAAGTGGATTGGTCCTTGAGACCAAACAAGAAAAAATGTCTTTTTAAAGTACTATGGAATAAAATGTGTTGGGAATATGGGTAATCACAATTAGCAACCTCTGAAATAAAACAAGCAGAATTACAGACTTAATTTGGGACAATCATGGTAGTTATATGTATATACAACTTACTTTAGCTAAACCCTGCCCTGTGTCCATGTTCTATCTAGGAAAAGAGAACTTAACAGCCATGTAACGTCAAGGGTCAGAGGTAAGATTTTAAAGCTATATTTTTGACCTCATAAATTGTTAGAATTCGTATTAAGAACTGCCAAGCAACTCTTTTAATAGTCTTAAAAATGTGTGAAGTTTCTGAGTTCTAATTCTCAGGTCCAAGGAGCATCATATTTGGCTAGCCCATTCTGAAACAAAGAGCTCCATAAAGAACATTGATTCAAAGGGCACCAGTCAGCTGTGACCCCTCTAATATAAGTCCAAATAATGCAGAAGTGAATTTAGCTTGAGTTAATCCTCTCTAATAGGCATGTGACCTATTGACTAAAGAATGATTGTGATTTGTCTGCTGTTGCTATGGGCCTAAGGCATGGCAGTCATGTATGTATGTATGCGAGTGTGGGTATGGGTGTAAATCACAAGCCTTAAGCATTTCATGTAAGCTCACTTGCAAAGCTTCTTCTCTACCAAAAACACTTGACGCAAGGAGTAAATACATTTCCAGGTTTTGAATTTTCAGGGACAACTTAATCTTTTGATACCAGATTCACCTCTCCCCAACAATGGGAAAGAAATTTCACTGAATTTTACATATCTATTCTGTGTCTTTCTAAAATATGTGAGATGTGGTCAATATGGTTCCTGACTATTAAGAGGCTGATTTGTATCAAAACATTACTATATTCCCTTATACAGAATTAAATAGTAATGGCTTAAGAAAATTAACACGTAATGACCCTTATGAAGAATGAACATAAGCACCCTACTTAGGTAATACACCCAACTTCACTGCTGAGTTTAGTTAGTTCTTTTTAATCTTCTATATTTTCTCATATTGTTATTGTTCTCAACCCTTGATTTCCTTTTATGAAACAAATGTTTCAGTAAACCAACTCCAACACAGTTAAAAAATAACATAGAAAGAGAAATTTAAAATCCTACTCTAAATAATATTTAAGGCTACAAATTTAAATTGGGAAATAATGAAAATAATGAAAGTTAAATCTCTCACAGGGACATAAACAGCTTGGATTTAAAAGTCAAGACACATTCTTTAGACTTTTCCAAAATAGAGCATCAGCCACAAGTAAAAGTTACAAGTAAAATGAAAGCATTTACAATTTTTACTTCCTAATACAAATGCTCAAATTTGCAACCTTAAATGTTATATATACTCATATTTACATATTCAGTTATATATGAAAAATACATCAACTTTTCTAGTCTACCACATTATCTAAAGAGCTACTTCCCTGTACCTTTTCTCTTCTTGTCCTTCAACTGACCAAAGGCATTTCTCTGAACTCTGGTATCAGACAAGTTGATTTGAAAAGTTAATTTAGAAAAGTCTCAAAATGTAAATAAAACCTAACTTAATTCTTCACTTACATATACTTATAAAACTACCATAAAGAAAAAACAGTTTGAGGAACTTGCTAGGAATTCAGTTTCACTTTGAATTTAATGTGGGAATAATACGTTTGTAACGATAATGGTTTCACAGGCTTCTCAGGTGTAGTTTTATGATACAGAAAAACTGCAGTGCAACTTGGAGGAAGAAAAATGCTTATAAAATAGGGGAAAGAGGGAAATGAATCAATTCAGAACAGCTATTTTTTTGGCCATAGTTCTATTTATTTTATAGATTATTGTTTTTAATGAAATCAATTTAATATGAACTTCTCTCCTCATTTTTAAGCCTGAAATATCATTCTGTATATGCACTTCAAATGTGTCCAACAGGTGAGGCAATATATTGGAATCAGATTCTTTCAGCAGATAATGACCATTATTCTTACATACAAACTTTCCAGTTCTGGGCATGAGAAAACAGCACAATCTTAAGGAATCAATTATTCTAACCCATTGCTAGTAAATGACCAAGTTTCAAAACAGATTGGATCTATCCATGCAAAGGTCATAAAGTGACTTCATACATGTGTGCTAAGTTGCTTCAGTTGTGTCCAACTATTTGCGACCCTGTGGACTATAGCCTGCCAGGCTCCTCTGTCCATGGGATTCTCCAGACAAGAATACTAGAGTGGCTTGTCATGCCCTCTTCCAGGGGATCTTCCACACCCAGGGATCGAACCCACGTCTCTTATGTCTTGTTCATTGGCAAGTGGGTTCTTTACCACCAGTGCAACCTGGGAAACCCTGAAATAACTTCAGTGTTCTCTTAATTTGATGTCTTGGTGAACAGTGAGCGATGGGGTTCAATATCTCAATTACCACTCCTCAGACTAAACCATCAAGTATCACACCCAATTCATTTAAGAAATTTTAACTTACCTTAGGAGGTTGTATAGTCCTGTGATTGGAAGCTGATCACATTAAAAAATAAGAAAATTAATTTAATAAATGAAAGAAATCAAGGCAATATTATGTTTAATTTTAAGATAAAACATTTAGGGCTAAAACTAAACATGTCAGAAACTCCACTGAAAGAGTTTGGCTTTGATAGACTAAAGGTACAGACACTTAATCATATACACTGACAGAAAAAAATGATGCAAATAATCCACCCCAATCAAATAATAAACACATACATACTTTCATTTGTATATGCCATATGTCCCTCAAAATCAGTCACTTGTTATACTTTGTGGTGGAAAAACAGTCATCTACTCACCCCTGCTGTAGGCTTTACAGCCCTCCCTACTCAACCCAGCTGGAATGTGGGATTGCCCACCCTTAGCTCACTGCTGTTGTTCCTACAGCCCGCCCTCTTTTTTTTCCTTCTTCCCTCTTGATAGTTTTCAAAGCTCCAGCTAGCTAACAGACTAAAGAAAATAACAGATCCCTCCGAGTTTAGAGAATTATTTGAGGCCAGCTAGTTTTAGCTACAATCAAGCCCTTCTCTGTCTGTATTCTTCCCTAGCTTTTCAAGTTACCCTTCATTGCCTCTCAGTGGATTGGTTAATGAAGATGAAGAAATAAAGGGATGAAGAAAGTGACATAAGAATGGCTCTAGTTGCACAGGGAAGAAGAGAAATGCTTCTTATAAAAACCAAGTAAGAAGGTCCAGGAGCAGCTAAAACTGGTCTTAAATACAGAATCAGAGTCCTACAGATACAAAAGCATCAAGGGGCAACACCCTGTGGGTCATTCTGTAGGAAGAGGATGCTACTGGATGGTCAATTCCACTGGTCTCTGGACTGGATGATGGCACTGGGTTTATTTATGAGCAGACTGAGGCAGGCCCCTAGAACTGCTCTGGTCTTCTGTGCTCAGTATTTCCTACTACTTCTCCATGCCTTCTCTATCAAGCTTCCAAAGCAGATGGGAAATGGGGGTAAGACCTGAGCCAAGGGAAGCCAGAAGCTTGGTAAGACTTGTTCCAAAAGGGAAAATGGCAACTGACTGGCCTGAAAAGTTTCTTTCCCACTGGAACCTGGAGAGGAGAAGAAAGAAGACGAGAAAGTTGGTGAAGGGAAAGAAAGGTGAAAAGGAGATAGAAAGTAAGCAAGGAGAAGCTCAAAGCTTGGAGCCAAAGGTAAGAATACAGACCAGTGAGAAGACATGAATACGATCCAAAAAAAAAAAAAAATTAAGGAGAGGATGAGCTGTCTGGCTAGTAGGTGAAGACCCAAAGAGAGAGAGAGAGAGAGAGAGAGTACACTGGCAGGAGGGCATCTGCTAACTCTTGCTACTGAGAGGGCAAATCATGACTCATAGACTTCAGAGCTGTGTTGGATTCTTTCAATTCCTAAACCACTTAGTTGTTCCACTCTCTGTGAGGATCAGTTACGAGATTCCGATCTCTGTTAGTGCCATGTGTGGTTTTAAAGTAAATCTCCTTTACTGGAGCCATTTGAAAGTGGATTGGTCCTTGAGACCAAACAAGAAAAAATGTCTTTTTAAAGTACTATGGAATAAAATGTGTTGGGAATATGGGTAATCACAATTAGCAACCTCTGAAATAAAACAAGCAGAATTACAGAACTTAATTTGGGACAATCATGGTAGTTATATGTATATACAACTTACTTTAGCTAAACCCTGCCCTGTGTCCATGTTCTATCTAGGAAAAGAGAACTTAACAGCCATGTAACGTCAAGGGTCAGAGGTAAGATTTTAAAGCTATATTTTTGACCTCATAAATTGTTAGAATTCGTATTAAGAACTGCCAAGCAACTCTTTTAATAGTCTTAAAAATGTGTGAAGTTTCTGAGTTCTAATTCTCAGGTCCAAGGAGCATCATATTTGGCTAGCCCATTCTGAAACAAAGAGCTCCATAAAGAACATTGATTCAAAGGGCACCAGTCAGCTGTGACCCCTCTAATATAAGTCCAAATAATGCAGAAGTGAATTTAGCTTGAGTTAATCCTCTCTAATAGGCATGTGACCTATTGACTAAAGAATGATTGTGATTTGTCTGCTGTTGCTATGGGCCTAAGGCATGGCAGTCATGTATGTATGTATGCGAGTGTGGGTATGGGTGTAAATCACAAGCCTTAAGCATTTCATGTAAGCTCACTTGCAAAGCTTCTTCTCTACCAAAAACACTTGACGCAAGGAGTAAATACATTTCCAGGTTTTGAATTTTCAGGGACAACTTAATCTTTTGATACCAGATTCACCTCTCCCCAACAATGGGAAAGAAATTTCACTGAATTTTACATATCTATTCTGTGTCTTTCTAAAATATGTGAGATGTGGTCAATATGGTTCCTGACTATTAAGAGGCTGATTTGTATCAAAACATTACTATATTCCCTTATACAGAATTAAATAGTAATGGCTTAAGAAAATTAACACGTAATGACCCTTATGAAGAATGAACATAAGCACCCTACTTAGGTAATACACCCAACTTCACTGCTGAGTTTAGTTAGTTCTTTTTAATCTTCTATATTTTCTCATATTGTTATTGTTCTCAACCCTTGATTTCCTTTTATGAAACAAATGTTTCAGTAAACCAACTCCAACACAGTTAAAAAATAACATAGAAAGAGAAATTTAAAATCCTACTCTAAATAATATTTAAGGCTACAAATTTAAATTGGGAAATAATGAAAATAATGAAAGTTAAATCTCTCACAGGGACATAAACAGCTTGGATTTAAAAGTCAAGACACATTCTTTAGACTTTTCCAAAATAGAGCATCAGCCACAAGTAAAAGTTACAAGTAAAATGAAAGCATTTACAATTTTTACTTCCTAATACAAATGCTCAAATTTGCAACCTTAAATGTTATATATACTCATATTTACATATTCAGTTATATATGAAAAATACATCAACTTTTCTAGTCTACCACATTATCTAAAGAGCTACTTCCCTGTACCTTTTCTCTTCTTGTCCTTCAACTGACCAAAGGCATTTCTCTGAACTCTGGTATCAGACAAGTTGATTTGAAAAGTTAATTTAGAAAAGTCTCAAAATGTAAATAAAACCTAACTTAATTCTTCACTTACATATACTTATAAAACTACCATAAAGAAAAAACAGTTTGAGGAACTTGCTAGGAATTCAGTTTCACTTTGAATTTAATGTGGGAATAATACGTTTGTAATGATAATGGTTTCACAGGCTTCTCAGGTGTAGTGGTGGAAAAGGGGAGAGAGCAACGTCAAGGAGGCAGCAACTAGAAGATGCCTGTTCCCACTGAGCCAGTATCTCCAGACCTGCTGGTCGTCAGACAGGGCAGGCAAGAGGGAGCATGGGAATAAAAGAGAGGGAAATCCAGATAATGAGGGGAAAAAAAGAACAAAGCTGATCACCAGTCAAAGACACCTAATACTGCATCAGCTGCATGGATACTGCAGGTCACATACTGTTCTCAGGTATTAATAGGGAGCAACATCATTAGCAGAGTCATCTTCAAGAACCAGACAAATGGCGATTAAAAAGTCAAACCCAGGTCTCAGGGACCGAACCCAGGTCTTCCACCTTGTAGGCAGACACTTTACTCTGTGAGACACCAGAGAAGCTTAAAGGGAGACTAATATAAACCAGGGACTTCCCTAATGGCTCAGTGGTAAAGCACCCGCCTGCCAATGCAGGAGACACAGGTTCGATTCCTGGGTCAGGAAGATCCCCTGGAAAAGGAAATGACAACCCACACCAATATTCTTGCCTGGAGAATGCCCATGGACAGAGGAACCTGGAGGACTAGAGTCCACAAGGTCACAAAGAGCTGAACACAACTGAGCAACTAAGCACAAGGCACAGCACAAACGATTTCAAATTAATTACTTAAAAAATACAGTGGCATTTGCTGTATTTTCTCATTTTTGGAATTACTAATGCACTTTTTTTGTCCTAGACAGTAAGAATCAACCAAAAGCATTATCCAGATGATATATTTGAAATTCCTGGCATAGGCAACAAAAATAAGGCTGACTTACCAACACATTTCATATAAACTAATCCAAGTAATTCTGCTAGAGCTATAATACCCAAACCTGAAATCAGAAGAGGACCATGCACTGGGATACATTCTGTAAAAACAAATGAAGTTCTATATTAGAAATTCATATGAAATAATTGATTTTTTAAAAGAACTAGCAATGACAGTAATAATATTGAGTTTTAAGAAATTGTCCTTTTATTAAGAAACAAAAATTATCTACATTTGTTCACCACTATTAAGTCAGTCAATGAAATGACTTCATATTATTAAAAGGAAAAATCCTTTGCCTGTATAATATGTACGTTATCACATCAAGACTAATGGGAAATAGTGTGTAAAGCCTAAGGCCCCAACCCACTGGATGGAGCCTAGTTATTTTAAAAGCTCTCTCACAGATACAGGCAGAGCAGCCTGGCTGCTGAAAGAATTAACCCACAAGCCATATACAGCCAGTCTACTCATAGCAATGTGGAGAGCACTATCCTCAGTGCGGGGAGCACATGACACTAAACGCCGGCAAGGCTGTGGAGCAACAGGAACTTTCATCCATTGCTGGTGGTAATGCAAAATGGTACAGCCACCTTGGAAGGCAGCGTGGCAGTCTGCTGAAAAACTAAATATGTTCTTAACATACAACACAACAACTGCACTCCACTGGAGTTGAAACTTAGTCCACACAAAGACCTGCACATGGATGTTTAGAGCAACTTTATTCTTAATCGCCCCAAACTGGAAGCAACCAAGATGTCTTTCAATAAGTGAATGTATACAATACAATGGAATGTTATTCAGTGCTAAAAAGAAATGAGCTATCAAGCCACTAAAAGACAGAGAAATCTTAAATGAATCTTAAATAAACTAAGTAAAAGAAGCTAATTTGAAAAGGCAACATACTATGGACACATTAAAAACACTGGTGGCTGCTAGGGTAATTAGGGAGAGGGAAGATAAACAGGCAGAAGAGAGGATTTTTAGGGCAGTGAAACTGAACTGAAGATATCGTATCTATGACTATGATCCATATCATTATACCTGTATCAAAATCATAGTATATACAACACTAAGAATGAATCCTCATGTAAATTATGCATTTGGGGTGATAATATGTCAATGTTGGTTCAATGACTATAACACATTTACCACTCTGGTGGGGGATGTTGATAGTGGAAGAGGTTGCTATGGGGGTATATGGGAACTCAGTACGTTTTACTCAAGTTTGCTGTGAACCGGAAACCGCTCTAAAAGTAATGAAGTCTACAAAATAAAAGCAAGAAGAAAAAGAAAGAGAACTCCGTCCAAGAGAAAACCCTACTAAGACAAGGTGAGACTAGAGAAGGCTGAGACTCTTACCTGAGACACAGAGGCTGAATCCAACCACAGAGAGCACATAGCCCAGTATCTGAAGGATCAGTATGCTGATGGTGTAGGAGGACATCCCCATAGCTGGACGGAGGAAAAGTGTGTTGAGAGTATTTAAAAAGCAGTCATTCCTGCTTGTATCTTGTGCAATCAAGAATAATAGCCTATGACCAAAGACTGCCTCTGGAGTTCTTGTCAGATGACCTTGTCACTGACCTTGCCAGTGACCTATCTTCTACATCTAAATCTGTAATTTTATAACAAATCAATACTTTTCTAATTGTAGGCCAGAGATAGGCTCTAAGGCTGAGAGTCACATGGCTAAACAAACAAACAAAAAGATTCTAATATTAACAAAAATGTTAGTGATTTACTCCTAAAATGCAGTTAAAATGACACCAATTACAGGTTGGATTATCTACATGTTAAGATTTGCCATAACTAAACAAAAAAAGCTACTCTTTCTTATTTATAATTCTATTTTGTAGAACTAGTTAAAACCTGAAATAAAAATATGATGATAATCATTAGGAAATTATATAGCATAACTTTTAAAATATACTGATATCAAATATACATAAAAATAATTTTTTACAAGATAACTGAATGCCTTGAAAACCCAAGCCAACTTTAAAATAATTCCATATGGGTAAAATATCACTAAGAATAGCCTGGGAAATCTTTTAATAAAGGAACTTCTATTGAGTAGTTAAAAAAAATA